>ML431035.1:1187-18232 GCA_005239525.1 Nicotiana knightiana
TTATGGGGCAAACGCCCGGCTATCGCCCGGGCGTCTCCTTTTGCGTATTTTTGACGTATTTGCATCCCTTTAGCTCCGTTTCCATTTCCAATTCACCTACACATGAAATAAACTCCATTAAGCACATAACAAGTGTAATTTTATCATTAATGCTCATAAAATGTAAGGTATATCACATGCTAAACCATGCAATTTAGTCTCGCATCAGGGAGCCGTCGGACGTATGGAGTGGGTGGAAAGCTTAAGCAGCCACCATCGACCATACGCTCTCCCGAATTGCCTTGTTAGTGAACCCCAAACGTAGGTCAACCTTTAATTCATTCTTATTTGCATCATGTCATTTAGACTAGTAGGACCCGGTCCCAGGTACCGTGTTCCTTTGTCGAAAACCTGTCCAAATTGTGTCAAATGAGCCCGTCGGCCCAAAGTGACATTCAACCATCCTATGTGCCAAATGTTGCATCTTTGAGGGTAGAAAGGTCATTTGGCGGACTAATGTTTGTGGAAGAAGGGTGAAAAATGAAGCAAGGAAAGCTTAGTTATATTTGTCTTTCACAACATTTTTTTAACAAAAAGATAAAAAATGAAAATGAAAAAATCCCAAATGATTTTACAGTTTTCCATTATTTTCCAAAAAAAAAAAAAAAGAGAGAGAAAAGGAAAATCCAAATTTTTTTACACTTTCCCATCATTTTCCAAAATTAAAAAAAAGAGAGAAAAAGAAAATCCAAAATTTTATTTACACCTTGCCATCATTTTCCAAAAATTAAAAAAAAGAGAGAAAAGAAAATCCAAAAGATTTTGCACTTTCCCATCATTTTTCCAAAAAAAAAAAAATCCAAAAAAATATACATGTTTCATCATTTTTGAAAAAGAAAAAAAATATGTTTTTTCCAAATTAGTGATTTTTTAAATTATCTTTCATATCCAATCTTCCTGAACTACGCACACCTGATTCTCATCTTTCGGGGCGAGAAACGTAGGCAGCCTACATAGGGTCCGGTCTTCCTAGTGAGTCTTAGGTTCTCGGCTTCGAGGGGTCGTAGCAAAATCTTGCATATTTAGCCACTTTTGGCTACATCAGCCGTTTTTGCAAAATAGGGCTATTTTCTCAAAGTAGTTGTTTATCCCATGTCTTAGAGCTCTAAGTCTACAAAAAGGTGCAGTTTTAAGGTCCATTCCTATTGAATTTGCATGTCTAGCCACTTTTGGCCACATCGATCATTCTTGCAAAATGAGGTTATTTTTTCAAAGGAGGTTCATTGACCCATGTCTCAGAATCCCAGGTTCGCAATTAAGTGTCCCACTACCTTAAGGTCCGTCCTTTTTGAGTTTGCATCTTTAGCCATTTCTGTCCATATCGTCTGTTTTTGCAAAATGGGTCATTTTTGCAAATTAATACTGAGCCATGATTATTGGGAGTTTGAATCATATAAGCCTTAGTGAAGCATTTTTCATGTCTTAGAGGTCAATCTTGTTGAGTTTGCACATCTAGCCACCCTTGACTACATAGGTCCTTTTGCAAAAATAGCCTAATTGTGTATTGCATGTGTCCACTAGGAGGTGTTGTGGCGTCGCATAGTGTGTAACTAACTTCATTTGATCTTTTTTTTTCCATTCAGGTATGGATCCATTTGTTAGAGCTTGAGCATGACAGATATCCCGGGGCCATCACATTTGGGAGCTAGCTTGAATAAAACATATTATTCAAAATGACTGATTGGGTCGTTATAGATACCGCAAATGCGGTGCATCATTCGCAGATGCGATTTCTGCCTCACAAATCTTCTTCTGCAGATGCGTCCATATCTCGCAGATGCGAACCTTACACAGATGCAATTTCACGAGATGCAGTTCTTCAACTCTTTTTGCTTCAATTGATTTCAATTCTCTTCATAATTCACATTTCCTGAAAATTGAGTAATGCACACCATAAATAACCTCATATTGTAATAAAAGGGTACAAAACATACAAAAAGAGAAACTAAAGTAAATCTAAAATCACCATATATTGTCCGGGTAGTTTAGGACCGATATCATGCATTATTTGAAATGATTGTGCCCTTACTTGCTAAATTGATTACTAGAGTCGTGTTAAAATTTGATAAGGGAATTGTAAAAGGCTAAGTCACCTATTTGAATAATTTATAGGCATACTTGACTGTAAAAATGAGATATTGTTTTTCGTTGAAAATATTTGCTATTGTGGATTGGGCCGAGCGCCTCGGTTGTAAATAGATGCATCTATGGTTCGCGCCATTCGACCCTCTAGCAATGCACAATTTAATATCATGTTTTACCGGGCCGTACGACCTTGGCATAACTTGCACATGTTATTTATTTGGAACTTCCCGTGATTTATACTACTTAAATGCTTGAAATGTAAGTTGTTACATGATATGACTGAAATAGACATGTCGTTTTTGAAAG
Organism: Nicotiana knightiana; assembly: GCA_005239525.1. NCBI lineage: Eukaryota > Viridiplantae > Streptophyta > Magnoliopsida > Solanales > Solanaceae > Nicotiana > Nicotiana knightiana. Next base: position 3,618 of record ML431035.1, read on the forward strand.
AATGTCTTTCTTCTCCTTGTTCTTAAACTATCATTATTATTCATGATATTCATACTTAGCGTGACACTTAAGTTATAATATTATTGGTCCTAGTTAGTGTCAAGTAGACCCCTCGTCACTACTTCTTCGAGGATAGACTGGATACTTACTGGGTACATATTGTTTATGTACTCATACTACGCTTCTATACTTAATTGTACAGGATCTGAGGCAGGTGCATCTAGTTATCCGCCGGGCGTGTATACGTGATTCGGGCTGAGAATTACAGTGAGCTACCCCCACCCCAGCCGTTCAGTAGCATACCAGAGTTCCTCTTTTGCTTGTATATGTCTCAGACAGTAAGGTAGTCTTCTTTTGTACATTCTACTAGTTTCCCACACCTTGTGACACTATATCCTTGGCACTTATTAGTAGACTTAGTTTTGGCTTGTAATCCTATAATTATGATCTCCTTTAGTCATTTCCGTTTCAGTTGACTTATAAATTCGTTATTTATCGAATGTTTTAAATTTAAGTTAAGTAAATGTTGGGATTGTTCAATAAAATAAATGAGAACTCACTAGATGATCATTGTTGGTTTGCCTAACAATTGTGTTGGGCGCCATCACGACCTATTATGAAATTTGGATCGTGACAACATGGTATCAAAGCACTAGGTTCACGTAAGTCTCACAAGTGATAGGCATGCCTAATAGAGTTTTTTGGATCAGTACGCATACGTTTGTACTTATCTTTGAGAGGCTATGGGGTTTTAGGAAACAACTCATTATTCATCTTCTATCGTGAAGTTTATGGTATACTCAATTTCCTTCTTCTATTATCTTATGATGGTGAGGACGCGTACGACTGATGTTCAAGACCTGGAAGGAGCTGCTCCCCACCTTGGTAGTGGCCGAGGTAGAGGCTGGGGGAGGGCACCGGCCCGAGGTAGGGAACGAGGGCAACCCAGTGTTGCTCTAGTTGCACCACCATTGGATCCAGCAAGGGATCCTACAGATGAGGAGCAGAGCGGAGTGCCCGCGGTAGAGCCTGCCCCGGTGGATTTCATGACAACGCCGGGATTTCACAGATCATGGGCCGTATGATGCAGTTCATGGATACTATGACTCAGGTTGGTTTATTTCCAGCGGACCCAGCCACATCTAAGACGGGAGGGGGAGAACAGACCCCTACTTCTCAGGCTCCTGGCATGCAGCTGCAGTGTATAAGACTCCGGGTACACTACCCATGGATGGGGCCAAGCCACTTCCAGCAGTGGCTCCTGAGCCCAGACCAGTTGCGGACGGTGATCCGCATAAGTTTTTGCACAGTTGGACTAGGATACACCATCGTACATTCGGAGGTGAGCGTCATGAGGATGCCCAGGATTTCATTGATAGGTGCAGGGACAGACAGCACAACATGAGGATATTGGAGTCCCATGGGGTTGACTTCACTACTTTCTAGCTGGAGGGCAGGTCCGTAGATGGTGGTAGTCTTATGTTCTTGGAAGACCAGCGGGTTCCCCTCCCATTAGGGTCGCACATCTTTTCTTAGATACGTATATTCCACCCTCCAAGAGGGAAGAGTTTCGGTATAAGTTTGATTAAGTTGAGTAGGGTCAGATTTTAGTGACCGACTATGAGGCGAGGTTTTCTAAGTTGTCTCGACATGCACTCATGATACTCCCTACAGACGTAGAGAGAGTGCAGAGATTTGTTGCCGGGTTGCACTCCAGTATTAGGGCCAACATGGTCCGAGAGGTTGAGATGGGGACTCCTTATCATTTGGTAGTGGAGATTAACCGGAGGATCGAGGGCTACCGTCAGAGGGGTGGAGAGTAGACACAGCAGGATAAGAGGGCCCGTTTCTTCGAGAGTTTAGAGGTTCCCCGGCTAGGGGCAGAGGTCAGTTTGGGAGGGGCCAGTCCAGCAGGCCTCCATATTCAGCAGCACCACCACCTCCTTAAGGTGCTCCAATGTTCCCTATTTCAGCGCCATACCAGAGAATTCTTACCGCCCACCAGCCATCCAGGGTTCTTCCAGTAGGTACTCGTGTCACCAGGGTTCTTCCGGCTTCTATTTTAGTGCTATGTCGGAGAGTTCATACCGCCCACCGTCTATTCAGGCTTCTTCCAGTGGGTTTACAAGCCATCAGGGCAGCAGGTTACCGCACCGAGGGGCTATCTCGATCATATGAGGAGATACTTCCCCAGACATTGGGACAAGGCAGTGCAGTAGGGTCAGTAACCCATGATTTCAGCACCGACTGTCCGGCCACCCAGAGGCGGAGGGAAGACTGGTAGGGTCTGTCCTAGAGGTAGAGGTCAGGCAGCTAGTGTTCAGTCAGGTGGAGGCCAGCCAGCCGGTGCTCCAGCCAGATTCTATGCTTTTTCGGCCAGACCAGATGCATTGGCCTCAGATGCTGTCATCATAGCTATTATTTCCGTTTGCGGTAGGGATGCTTCAGTGTTATTTGATCTAAGGTCTAATTATTCATATATATCATATCTATTTGCTCATTTCCTGGATATTCCTCATGAGTCTTTGGGTACTACTGTTTATGTGTCCACTCCTGTGGGCGATTCTGTCGGTGTGGATCGGATCTATTGGTTCTGTGGTCACATTTTGTGGTTTTGAGACTAGAACAGATCTCCTGTGACTTGATATGACCGACTTTGAGGTCATACTGGGCATGGACTGGTTATCCCCATAAAACGCTATCCTAGATTTCCATGCCAAGACTGTTACTATAGCAATGCCTGAGTTGCGGATGTTGGAGTGGAAGGGTTCCTCAGTTAGTACAACTAGTCGAGTTATCTATTTTCTGAAGGCTCAACGTTTGGTTGAGATGGGTTGTCTGGATTATCTAGCCTATGTTCGGGACACTACTACAGAGTCTCCGACGATTGATTCAGTGCCAATAGTCCGGGAGTTCGGCGATGCTTTTCCTTTTTGACCTTCAAAGCATGCCGCCAGATCGTGATATTGATTTTTGCATTGACTTGGCTCCAGGAACCCAGCCTATATCTATTCCACCGTACTGTATGGCTCCAAAAGAATTGAATGAGTTGAAGTCCGACCATACTAGTTTCACTCAATTCGGACTCCAAGTCGATGTTCAAAACTCAAAAATTCATATTATGAAACTTTAGACAAAACCCCCCAAATTTCACTTTGAAATCATCAATCAAATCTCAAAAAAAAAGATGGACTCATGAAATATAACAAAAACAAAGTTGAGAACACTTACCCCAAGCCATACGGTGAAAATCACCTCCAAAATCGCCCAAGTACAAGCTCCCCAACTCAAAATATGACCTAATGAACAAACCCTCATTTTATATATTTTTCTGCCAGCTATTCTGCCTCGTTTCTCGTGCCAACAATCCCGAAACTCAATTTTTATGCTTCCAATGGATTCCTAGTAAAATTTTAGTTAAGTTAGGCCTTTGAATTACTCAATTTGACCTTATAATGAAGGAGTTATTGGTTTCAATATTTGCAAATAGTGCAGATTTTAAAATACGAATTAAGTGCCAATTTCGTAATTAATCTGAAAAAAATCTAGCAACCCAATTTTTAGTAAAATGACAATAAATTCCTCATACGATGTCCAAATTCGACGATTCTTTTTGCTATGGCTCCGTAATTATGATATATATCTAATGGTTCAATCAAAACAGAAATTGGAGCTTGTTTACTTAATGTGGTACCATATATGCTTTAAGAAACGACGTCGAAACATAAGAAAAACAAGCGCAACGCAGCCGAAACTTGTTTGAAACTCACCCGAGCCCCCAGGGTCCATGTCCAAACATACCAACAAGTCCCATAGCATAACACAGAGATACTCAAGCCCTAAAAATACTGAACGAAGTGCATAATCAAAACGACCTGTCGGGTCGTCACATCCTCCACCACTTAAACAATCGTTCGTCCTCGAACGCACCAGGAGTCTTTCCGAAGCTACCAAATCATGGTGTAACCTTACTAGGCATAAACCCGGGGGTGATCCCACGTCACCTTGATCAACATAAGCCTTCCAACACAACATAACTAGAGATCCCTATTTCGACCTTTGTCCTTAAACCTTAGAACTCAATCTCTATCATCTAGAATTCATTACAAGACATGAATCCCACAGCCACATAATGTATAAGTCTGAAAGAGCTGTATCAAGTCAAAACCATAACACAAGATGTAATCACATGATATACCCATTACTTCGACACTCACATTAGGAATTGTCGACTATCATTACTGCCCTAAACAAATCTGGTGCCGGTAGCAAACCTCATACCGATTAGAACCTCATTCAAAACCTTCATTTCCCAGCGATAATGAAAGAAACACGCATAACTGCTTAACCACTCACCTGATCAATAAGCCAAGAAACTCACTCGCCCGACCAGGGCCATTGTCGACATCCTCAACAAAATATAGTGTTATTCTTCCAAACCTTCCTCATCCCAATACAGTAACGCAAATCTCAGGTCTAGAAACCTCTTCTCAGCCAATACGAGTAGCCACACCAACAAGCATCAACAATAAACATATGGAGCCACACACAACCCGGTCCTGTACACTACCAAGTAATAATTCAGTTATGACAGATAACAGTAAGAAAACTACTAAGCAAGTTAAGCAAGAAGGGAAATTTTAGCATTTTACTATGAACTATTCTTAACAAGGTGAAAGAAAAATACACGAAATAGAAACAAGGAGCCACATTTCATCATTGTACCGTTGCAGCGTGCATCCCGATCCCATCATATCAATCCATATAGGGTATCCTTCGAGCCATAATACTCGGGCTCACTAATCACATGTGTGTCAACATCAAGCCCAACGGAGTGTACAAAATATAATTGTGAGGAAAATCATTAGGAACAAACAATACTGGGAAAGTCAAGCATAACTATGGTGCAATAAGAAAATCAACATCACAAAGTCCACCTCGCCCATTGTGCCATGAGGCCTAAACTTAATCACAATATGCGTTTGAAGAATCATGTTACCCTCACAACCCGTCATAGCATAAGAGAGAAACATACGACATAAACTAAGGCGCGAATAGTATCCACTCCACCCGATGATATACATGTGGTATCAACTGCTCAAGAGCAAGCAAATCCAACATGATACAGAATACACACCCTCACTGGGCTCAAAATAATCCCCAAACCAAATTTCGGTCATCCTCTAACATGTAATAAAACTTCCAAAAGTCTATAACAACCTTTCCATAACACCTACCATTAATCATCCAATCTTCTACACTCCTTCACAACTCCTAATCAAACAATAGTCTGCCAACAAGAACATTCAGTCTCTGAGCCTCACGAATACCAGAATTTTCATACCCAATCTCCACAACGCTTCTCAAATAGCTGACACGTAATTCATACTCCATCATCTCCCGGAGAAACACCCATAAGTCGAAACACAATGTGCCTTCCAACAAGCGAACTCTACGTCGATGGGAATGCTATAGTGCCAACAAGACTTCAAACACCCGATCCGAGACATAACGAACTTGTATCCTTCCCTCCAAAACTAAACCGCAACCTTGTACATGCAACCTTTCGACCCCACACGGCGCGTCATCTCTAACATGCTAACTCGTAACACTACGAAAGTCTCATAGTCAACTGTGCACCATAAGCAAATTGAACACCTCATCACCCTTGAATCTTTCATTTGACTCAATCCAGGAGAACACCACCATATGAAATATAACTTCTATACCTGTAGAAAACATCAACTCCCATCATGGTCATAACCGTGATAAATTCTCCGAAACTCAATAATACATAATCAAGTAATCAGACCCAATCTCCTCTAACTCAATCGAGTCACGCAGACTGCCAACCCAAATGTAACTCAATCCGATATGATCGCCCTCAGGGAACTTCTTGGGAACCCAAAGCCATTTCTTACATCACTCCAACATTGACATGTAGACCTTCCTTGACAAGGAAATGGCGCAGATTCGATTACCATGCACTACCATTTTTAAGCCCACCCGCAAACAAATCCAAAAATCCTTAAAGGCTACATAAGACCCGGAACTCTCCAGAACCTTCTCGATAACTACTCATATTACTTTGATCTCCAATACACAACTAATACGCATCGAGCAACCCATGCTTCACCAGCATATGACCATCTAAAGAAATAACTAAGTAATATATCGGCCCGAAAATTAATACGGTCCATGACCCTACAATCTGATCGTCATTAGTAGATTCCACCATTAGCTTGGAGCCATAGATCACCTCATCGACACCCCAAAGTACCATATCTTCACAGCATGCCCCGATCCCACACGACTATTTAGCTGAATACTTCAAAAACTCATGCAATACTGGTCATAGAACGCCCCGAAGACTCTTCCAAGCGCTTATCCATCATTGTAATAGTCAAACAAGTTCCCCAAATGCTCTAAATTGATGACATATGCACTCTACTGAAGGAAAACCTCATACGAGACACACGATCCAAACTCATCAGGTAGGAGATGGCCCACGGGTGTTTACTCAAATCGACACCTTGCCATGTGCCTACCTTAATCACAATAGCCTGGCCATCAACCAATCTTCCCAAGCTTGTGCTTAACATAAAGAGATATGAACCTGCCTCGAACCACACATGAACAACTAGAAGGTTTAACAGTGCATCTGCCTCTGAGGCTAGACAACACTTCAAAATCTATCTGTAACATCACCGATCGTCGACACATAGCAAATGCTGAGTGCACAATACCATATATGAGCGATTTGGAGGAGTCAAAGTCGTAGGTTTCACGCTGAATCAAGGTCGCACAATAAGGAAAGAAGAAAGGGAAAGTTTTCCTAAACGCCCTGTTGCCTCCGGACGATAGGTATGAACGTCATCATACCGATCCGCAGGACTCTACTAGACACTTGCTCATGACTCGTTGAACCTACAAACCTAGTGCTCTGATACCACCTTGTCATGACCCAAAAATCACAGTTCAGGATGGCACCTAACTTGACCCACTAGGTAAGCCAATTGTTGATACCCAATTTTTTCCTATATTATTTTCAAAATGCATACCTATCTTCAAAATAGTCCATGAGCATCAACTAATATTTTTCCATAATTTTTGCTTTTTTCTAAGGATTTTTATTAATTTATTCCTGTTATGACCCAAAGGGGTCATTTTATAAATTTAGACTCTGTTCCACGCTTAATAGCCATAAATAGATTAATTTAAGTACCTTAATTTGCGTGCGCATTCCGTCCGTAAAACCAGAAAGCTTTTATGTGAAAATATGAGAAATAGTGATTTATTGAATTTAAATTTGATAAAAGTTGACTTTGGTCAATATTTTGAGTAAATGGACCTGGATCCATGTTACAGCAATCCCGGGAGGTCCGTAGTAAAATATTGTACTTGAGCGTATGCTCGGAAATGAATTCCGAGGTCGCAAGCTTTAGAAATTAATTTTTGAAAGAAATTATTTTGCTGAAGTAGTTATGAATTAAAGAAAATATATTGTTTGAAACCATTGGTATCAGACCTGTATTTTGGTTCAGGAACCCGGTACAGATTTTTTATGATATTAAAAAGTTAACTGTAAAAGTTGGTGAAAAACGGAGTTCGTATGATGTGATTCGGATATCCGGTTGAGATATTATGAACTTTAAGAGTTCTTGTTGAAAATGATGAGTTTTGAGGTTTAATTAATAGTTTTACATGTCATTTTCATGATTTGATCGCACGAGCAAGTCTATATGATGATTCAAGACTTGCGTGCATATTTTGTTTAGAGCCCTGAGGACTCAGGTGATTTTCGAATAGGCCACGGGGTGTTTTACACTTAAAGGATTGCTAGTTTTTCATTTTCTGGTGTCCGGTCTTTATTCTATGTGATCGCATAGGAAGGTCTGCGATCGCATAGTGTAAAGTCTGAGGTCCCCCTTTTTGTTATATGCGAACGCATAGCCAGGCATGCGAACACACATAGTTAGATAGGCCTAGGGGAGGGGGAGCCCAGTGTTCTATGCGAACGCACTGTGTGTCACGCGATCGCACTGCCAGCTTCCCTTACCATTTGCAAACGCATCCTTTTGAGTGCGATCGCATAGGTCTTCAACCCAGCTAATATAAATACTCATTTAAAAACGGGCAGACCTTCTTCTTCATCATATTTTCGAGTTTTACAAGCCTAGTAACGATTTTCTTCAGCAATTATCATCCCCAAGTCATGGTTCTAAACTTTGTTCTTTCAATTCCTTACTTTTTTCATCACTTTTAAAGCAAAAACCAAGATTTTTCATGGTAAAAATTGAGGGTTTGGGTAGAATTAGATAATTTTGTAAAAATCTAATTTTTACATCGAATTGAGGTCGGATTTGAAAACTAATAGCATATTTGGGTTCGTGGGTGAATGGGTAATGTAATTTGGTCCGAACCCCGAGTTCAGACCAAGCGAGCCCGGGGTTGGGTTTTCACTTGTTTTGAGAAAACTTAGGAAAAAATTATATTTTGCAATAAAGTTAGTTCTTTTAGAATAGATTGATGATATTGAGTTAATTATGATTAGATTCGAGCAAGTTAGAGGTGAATTCAAAAGGAAAAGTAATAATTGAGCAGTGAGTGGCCTGCGAAATTGAGGTAAGTGTTTGGTCTGACTTTGACTTGAGGGAATAGGAATCCCCATTTATTTGCTATGTGAAATGCATGGGCGTGGTATATAGGTGAGGTGACGAGTATCTATGCACCACCCAAATGTCCTGTTGAACATCATCCCTTCCCTGTTCCCAACTTAATTATTCTCGGTCTTAATTGTTCTTTGTTAATTATTGTTTCCATGACTACTAGGTCTCATTATTTTGCTGTTAAATATAATTTTGGTTATATTGGAAGAATATTGGTTGTGTATTTGGTTCTCTTGGGGGACATAAATGTTGAGCAGTTCGACATTATTTTTGGAGATATATATTCATGTAGGTTTATTTTGATTATTTACATTTGTTGGTGTGATAAGGGTGGATAATTGGTGTGATAAGGGTGGATAATTGGAGTGATACATATGGATAATTGATTGTGATACAGGTGAATACATTGATTGTGATATTGTGAATATGTGGGATTGGGTTGCACGCTGCAACAAGATAGTGAAATGGGGAATAATGATGTGTTACTAATTTGTTTTGAATTTTAAATGATTTGGAAATTCTTGATTTACCCTACAATTTTTATTGTATTTAGCACATGTGATTATTTTAAAGTGAAGTTTGGAAACTTGGAGATTTACTTGAGTATTGGTTATAGCCGAGACCTGGAAAAGGCGGTTGAGTTATTTCATTGTTGTGAAATATTTGTTTATTTTTTTAGAATTTCTTTCTTGCTTGATTATTTATTTTGTCACATGTTATAATGTTAATTCCCCTCCTTAGCCTCGTCACTACTTCATCGGGATTAGTCTAGGCACTTACTCCGTACATGGGGTCGATTGTACTGATACTACATTCAGCACTCTTTTGTGTAGATCCAGGTACTAGCCATCAGTAGAGATTGGTAGAGAAGCCACCTATTTACTCGGAGAAACGAGGTATATCTGCCGGCGTTCGTAGATTCCGAGAGTTTTTTCCTATTTAATATACACTGTTTCATTTTATCAGAACATCTACACTATTTCTTTCAGCCCATTATTTCTAGTATTCTTTAGTAGTTCGTGAATTGTGACACCAGACTCTAGGGTAGTTCTAGATTTACTTATATGATTAGTTTTCGTGGCTCGGTTTAATTAAATAATTATTTATTTTATTTATTATATTTGGAATCATCCATTAAAAGCCAATAGACTCAGTTTTCTTTGGATTATTTTATTATGAATAAATGGATAATTGATGCAAAGTAGTTATTCGAATTCTAACATTGGCTTTCCTAAAAAGTGTGGTGTTAGGTGCCATCACGATCCCTAGAGTTGGGAATTTGGGCCGTGACAAGTTGGTATCAGAGAACTAGGTTGCTTAGGTCCTACAATTCATGAACAAGCTTAGTAGAGTCCGAGGGATCGGTACAGAGACGTCTGTACTTATCTCTCAGAAGCTGTTGAGTTAGGAAACAACGCCATTTTATTTCTACTCTATCGTGTGATTCTTGTATCCCAAATACTAACTAGATTCTTCTATTCTCTCGCATATGGTGAGAACACGTGCTGCATCTTTCGCTGACTAAAACTCCGGTCCTCCAGCAGCAGCAGCTCCTATTAAGGGTAGAGACTGAGGCAGGGGTAGGACTCAGCCCGTTGCTTAGACAGCAGCCATAGCTGCGAAAACCCAGATGAGATTAATGAGGGGGTTCCGACTCAGATTGTTCCAGCGGGACCAGCTCAGGTTCCCGAGGGGTTTATTTATACCCCAGTTCTTCAGGATGCTTTGGTCCGTTTAGTGGGCTTGATGGAGAGTGTGGCCCAGACGAGCACATTCCCTGTTACAACAGTCGTATCTCAGGCTGGAGGAGGGGTCCAGACTCCTGCTACCCAGACTCCAGTCTAGACTACTCCTCAGGTTCAGACCCCAATAGCCAATCTAGTTGGGGTAACTCAACTAGTTGTAGTAGTGCCGCCCGTTAATGGGGCAGCCATGTTTACTGATGCTTTGTGGAGACTTGACATGTTCATTAAGTTATTCCCTGTCCATTTCAGTGGTGCTACTTCAGAGGACCCTCAAGAATATCTGGATAGTTGTCATGAGGTGTTATGTAATTTGGGTATTTTGGAGACCAATGGGTCAATTTTGCGGGTTTTCAGATGACTGGTTCCGCCAAGAAATGGTGGAGAGACTATTTGTTGACTAGGCCGGTTGGATCACCTGCTCTGACTTGGGATCAATTTTCTCATCTCTTTTTGGAGAAGTTCTTGCCTGTTACTACCCGAGAGGATAAGCATTGTCAGTTTGAACGACTTCAGCAGGGCAGCTTGACTGTGACCCAGTATGAGACTCGTTTTGTGGACTTCTCTAGACATGCTATTCTTATATTTCCCACAGAGAGGGAGAGGGTCAGATGGTTTATTGATGGCCTTGCTCAGCCCATCAGGTTGCAGATGGCCAAGGAAACAGGGTCTGAGATTTCTCTTTAGGATGCAAATAATATAGCTAGGAGGGTTGAGTCAGTTCTTGGGATGGGAGGTCAGGGGTCAGACAAGAGACCTCCCCATACCAGTGTTTTTAGTGGTGCCTCATCTGGAGGCGGGACATCATTTAACAGAGGCTATCAGGCCATTCCATTCAGCACTACAGGTTTTACATGGTACTTCAGGGGGTCATGGTTCTTATCTGCCTCCTTCTGCTCAGCCAGTTTACAGTCCTCCTTCAGCTCCTATTAGAGCACCTCCTCTGCAGAGTGTTTCGCGTGGCGAGCCGATTCATCCGGGTCGGCATACTATTCAGTAGGGGTGCTTCGAGTGTGGTGAACATGGGCATATTTAGAGGGCTTGTTCGTATTATGCCAAAAATCAGTTTCAGCAGCAGGGTTCCCATGCTATAGTTTCGGCACCAGTTCTAGTATCACCTGCCTAGCCGGCAAGGGGCAGGGGTCATGTAGTTAGAGGTATAGGCTAGAATGTTAGAGGTGGTGGACAGATGGCTAGAGGTGGAGGTCAGCCTACTAGAGGTAGAGGTCCTCCCAGAGGTGTGGTTCAAGGTGGCGAGGCCTAGCCCCGAGTGTATTCATTTCCAGCTAGACCCAAGGTAGAGTCCTCCGACGCTGTTATTACAGGTATCATCTCAGTTTGTGATAGAGCTGCTTCAGTTTTGTTTGATCCGGGGTCTACTTATTCATATGTTTCATCCTATTTTGCCTCGTATTTGAATGTGCCCCATGATCCCTTAAGTGTTCCTGTTTATGTGTCTACACCGGTGGGGGATGCTATTGTTGTAGATCGAGTATATCGTTTATGCGTGGTAGTCATTGAAGGTCTTGAAACTAGTGTTGATCTTTTACTTCTAGACATGGCTGACTTTGGTTTTATATTGGGCATGGATTGGTTGTCTCCCTATTATGCCATTTTAGACTGTCACACCAAGACAGTTACTTTAGCCTTACCGAGGTTGCCTCGATTAGAATGGAAAGGGACCCCTGGTCATTCTCCCAACCGGGTAATATCATATGCTAAGGCTCGCAGCATAGTGGAGAAAGGGTGTTCAGTTTATTTGGCTCATATTTGTGATTTCGATGCTGAGGTTTCTTCTATAGAGTCAGTTCCTATCGTGCGTGAGTTTCCAGAGGTATTTCCTACAGATCTGCCGGGTATGCTGCCCGATAGGGATATTGATTTCTGTATTGATGTGGCTCCGAAACTCAGCCCATTTCCATTCCTCCATATCGGATGGCCCCAACAGAATTGAAAGAACAGTTGCAAGAGTTGTTAGATAAGAGTTTCATCAGACCTAGTGTCTCGCCTTGGGGTGCACGAGTATTGTTTGTAAAGAAGAGAGATGGGTCGATGAGAATGTGTATAGACTACATGCAGCTGAATAAAGTTACTATCAAGAATAAATATCCGTTGCTGAGAATTGATGACCTATTTGATCATCTTCAGAGTGATAGAGTAATTTCGAAAATTGATTTGAGGTCAAGGTATCATCAGCTGGAGATTAGGGTCCGATATTCCTAAGACTACCTATCGGACGAGGTATGGGCACTATGAATTTTTGGTTATGTATTTTGGGCTGACTAATGCTCCTGCATCCTTTATGGATTTGATGAATCGAGTTTTCAAGCCCCATCTAGACTCTTTTGTGATCGTGTTCATTGATGACATTATTATATACTCCCGCAGTCGGGAAGAGCATGAGCAGCATCTCCGTATAGCACTACAGACTTTGAGAGATAATCAGTTGTATGCCAAGTTTTCTAAATGTGAGTTCTCGTTAGATTCAGTAACCTTTTTGGGTCATATTGTATTAGCTGAGGCTATTCAGGTTGATCCTAAGAAGATAGAGGCAGTCAAGAACTGGCCTAGACCCACTACAACTACGGATATTAGGAGTTTCTTGGGTTTGGCGGGTTATTACTGTCGTTTTGTGGATGGGTTCTTGTCCATATCATCCCCAATGACTAAATTGACTCAGAAAGGTGCCACATTTAAATGGTCAGATGAGTGCGAGAAGATATTTTAGAAGCTCAAGACAGCCTTGACATCAGCACCCGTGTTGGTGTTACCATCAGATTCGGGTTCTTTCACGGTGTATTTTGATGCTTCCCAAGTTGGACTTGGAGCAGTATTGATGCAGGATGGCAGAGTGATTGCATATGCGTCTCGTCAGTTGAAAGTCCATGAGAAGAATTACCCTGTTCATGACATAGAGTTGGCAGCCATTGTTCATGCTTTGAAAATTTGGAGGCATTATATTTATGGCATACCGTGTGAGGTTTTTACTCACCAGCACAGCCTCCAATACTTATTGAAGCAGAAAAATCTAAATTTGAGGCAGCAGAGGTGGTTAGAGTTGCTAAAAGATTATGATGTCACCATATTGTATCACCCGGGAAAGGCTAATGTGGTGGCCGATGCATTGAGTAGAAATGTGGTGAGTATGGGCAGTCTTGCGTATATTCCAGTTGACAAGAGACCGTTGGCTTCAGACATTCTGATGTTGGCTAATCAGTATATGAGAATGGTGTTGGTCCCAAACCGCACATGCAAGTATACGTGGTCGTAGCAAGTAATATAATGTAAAATCGAATGTCGAACCCACAGGGACTTACGTAAACTACTTATTGAATCACTCTAATTTCTATTTAATCGAGCCAAAACAGATTCCAAGAATATAACTAATTTATTCTACGATTATATGAACTAATTATCAAGTAACGAGAATATTGTTGTGTATTCAATAGAGACAAATATTCCAGGGTTGTGATCAATTCACCATTCCTATTGCATTCTAATTAACTCTCCCTTTCATATAATTCACTCATGGTTGCTAATTAATCGATAATTTCTCTCGTAGCCTTCTCCCGAAGTACTACTCGCCTATTCTCAATAGATTAACGCCTATATTCCTATGAAATTAATCTATTAGAACGCCCTAAGATTACGATGTTTAATTAAGCACGGTGACTAGGTATATTCCTATCCTAACCACAAATCCGCTCCCCTGAAGGGTTAAGATCGCGCTCTNAAACCCCAGAACAATCGGTGTTTAGCCACTCATACTAGACTTAAACAATTGCATAAATGGAAAATACTAGATTAAGATGAAGAAAACTGATAATCCTTTGCTTCTTCAATGATCTTGTGTGTATATTCTCTCCAAAAATGGCATCCTCCCCCAAAGTTGTGTTTTTGGGTCTATTTATATGTTTGGGATAAACCCTAACCGTGTAGGAGACTTCTATTCAAATCGGGAAACACTTAAAACATTCAAAACTCGAAATTGACCTGACAAGGACCCAAGCGTTAAGCCCTAAACGCCCCCTTATCGCCAGGCAGACCTGGCGTTAGGAGCCAAATGCCTGGCTAACGCCAGGGTCACCCTGGCCTTAAGGGCCAAACGCCCCCTTAACGCCTGCGCATGCCTGGCTTTAGGGTCAAACGCCCGGGTATGGCCCGGGTCACTCCTTTTCGACTCTTGAGCGTATTTTTGATGTTT
>ML431037.1:4790-24541 GCA_005239525.1 Nicotiana knightiana
TTTTTTTTTTTTTTTTTAAAACAAAAAAAATACTGAAAAATATTATGGACACATTGATTTCGAAAATTTGTGCAAAAATGGGGTTGAATCCGATGAAGATTGCTTACTTATCCTACTGGAATTGTGAGAATCGAACCTGCGTAGTTTGAACCATAACTTGACATTTTTATTTGTACAAAAACAAGAGGGGTGATTTTTTTTTTTCAAATTCCGCTCAGCTAATTTCTAAAGCCGGTTAACAAACGAAAGCAAGCCTTCTAAATGATGCAGAAAGTAGAGCACATGTGAACATGATGGTCTCAATATAGATACCTGCCTTATACGGACCAGGCCCCTGTGTCGAGTTTCGCTAAGTCAAATGCTCATGATGCAACAAAACGATCCTACTAGCGACAACCAAGCATGTGGCTTGTTTTTCTAGGTTTTAAAAAAAATCCTAGGGGATGAGGTGTATCTAGACTGGCCATAAAACGAGCGGACAACTCGAGTTGGGAAGGGGTAGCGTACCGGGAGCAATACTTCTCCGGCTTAACTACTGGACCCTCCCCGTTCTTAACTATGGGTGACTAATAATCCTTTACCGGGAGCCTAGGCCCACCGACTTTATCTCAAAAAAGAATGGGGCGCGTATCTGCGATTCCTGAGGTTGTATTCAGAAGACTCAGAGGGGGTGCGCAAGAAGATAATTTATATACAGTTCAACAATATCAAAGTGGTAAAGAGTAGGCAAGTAGTGCATTAAGCCCAAGTAAATCACAGTTATATAAAAAATTTAAAAAGCCAAATAAAGTCAATGTACAAGCTTGAATTCTTGAATGTCCCCAGCAGAGTTGCCAGAGCTGTCACACCCCTTTTCTATCCCCAAAAGATATGTGTTATGGATTGCGGGTTAAAGGAATTTTCTAATTAAAGTGACAAATTTGAGTAGGGATTATTTTATTTACAGAGTCGCCACTTGGAATTGATTTTTCGGTGTTCCAAGTCACCGTTTATTTGAATTCCTAGTCAAAGGAAGATTTAACTCTTTTATTATTGGTCTGCGAAAGCAAAGTCCGGGTAAGGAATTTTGTTGACCGAGGAGAAGGTGTAAGGCATTCCTCGAGTCCCGTGGTTCTAGCACGGTCGCTTTATGACTACATTTGGCTTTAAAATAATTTTAAATAAACTGCGTTTCAATTGGTTCTCATGTTTTCCCTATGTTCGCTTTTATTGTTCATGACTTCATTAATCTCAAACTAGGACGAGTATCCCGACCCTAGCTTACACTAACCAAGACGAGTATCCCCAACCTTAGCTCATGTATCGCACCTATAAGTGGAGCCTACTCGAAGTTAATTAAATAAAACTTTCATTTATTTGAAAGAATTGGAACAAGACGAGTCCTCTCGACCTTGATAATTTATTTATGTCTTTATTCCGAAGCGAGTCTTCCCGAAAAGTTAAGACCAAATTATTTATCTTAGTTAAGATAAATTACTATAGGGGTTGGATTATGCAAAATAATTGTTCATCTTTATCGTAAAAGATTATTTGCAACTTAATGGTGGTAAGACAATGTATAAAACTTAGTTAATATTGAACCTACTTATAATCTTATTCTTATTGTTGTTGTTATTAATTAAATGATAAAACTAATATAAATTAGCAATTTTAAAAGAAATATTTTTATACCTAAAATTTGCCTAGTACTTGGTTATTAAAAGGATTTAAGTTACTTTGCCACTACTAGAAAAATTAACTTTTAGTTAGCTACAAAAAAAAATATTTCCAAATATACATATACTTTTAACCGTGGAACATTACTTACTAAACAACATATGAATTTAAAAACATTTATTATACAAATCTAAACTAGGTCTAAATAAATTAGAAGCAAGAACATAAAGAGTACTTTGACAAAGAAAACAGTAGCAAAGAAAATACTTAATAGGCTACTCATCATGCTTTGAATCACCTGGAATAAACAAACTAAAACAAAAATAATGGAAGAAAGAATAATAAGAGAAAGGATGGACAATCGGTGAATATTTCCCACCATGTAAAAAAAAGTAAGGGAAGAGCTTCAAAATTCCTTACATGACTTTGAATTAAGAACCAAATATTCTTTAGCTTATTTGTCTTACTACAAACTATGAACAACTTGAATAAGTAAAATCACTATGCATATTCTTCCTTTCTTTTCTTTTTCTCTATAGAAAACTATGTTAAATCAAAAGGCCAAATCTAGCTACTAAAATTGTAACATATTTAAAACTTTGAACTAATCATTAACAACTAGAGAGAAATAAATTTTCAAGACTTACAACATGTTAATTACAAATAGAACAAAAGACATATAGCTAAGACATACTCATGGTTCAAGCAGATTATGCGGAAAAAAAATTATATCAAGTTATTAAAATGAACTTCAAGCATTATGCTTTTCATTAGAACTCCAAGAGACTACATTACGAAGTTAAGAAGAATACCTAGGCCGTGAATCTGAAAGCAAACAGAAGTGATGAACTTTGTTGAAACTTACAACTATCAAACGCAGTTCAAAACCAACAACAACAGCAGTGAAACAGCTCCCAGAAGACACCTTGAAACTAACTTTGAAAAAGAACTACAAACTAGCTTCAAACTTTATATATTTTTTGGAAGACTTTTGCTCTTTTCTAGAAAACTATTCAAAGGTGACAGGCTGCTGAAATTTTTAGCTCTAGCTCTCTTTTTTTGATTTTTTTTTTTAAGTAAAAGAAAGACCCTCTCTTTATAGGAGAGGAGGGACATGACTTCATTCTGAAAATCTGTTCAAAGGACAAATTTTTCCCCAAAATCTGTCCAACACTAGTCAAAGGACAACTCTTTGGTAAAAATCTATCCAAGAGATAGTATTTTACCAACTAGAAACAGATTTTTGGAGTTTTGTACTCCAAACAATACTCAACTAGTACATTACATCCAAACATGTACTCTACTCCATCATTCACCTTCTACTAACTTTCAACTCTATCCCTTAATATTACTCTCCACTGATTTAACAAACACAAAGAAATAAACTTCAACAATTAATTCCACACCAATGCAGAAATTAAACTAGAATCAACAATTAAACTAGGCTGACTAAACACTAACTAAGCACTAAAATCAGAAATAACAATATACTAAATAATAACACGAAACAGTACCTAAATTAACTTGATCCTAAGCTAATGACAAGCAAAACAGAACGAAAAGGGACGGGGATTAGGATTCCAATTATAGTCCGGAGACACTGAAATTTCAATTAACCTCTAGAGACATCACTCAATTACAACACAATGACGACTAAACTATAACCAATGATAAGAGACAAAACTTAACAGTTAGCGCTAAATAAAATACGTATTAAACAGTGAAGACATTAAAACTAATTAGCTTAAATAAGTAAAAAATCAAAAACTAGATTAAATTAAACGATCACTGACAAACCTTAAACTAAACTAAAATCCTAGGACAATCACAAAAGAAAACACAAAAACAATGGCGGGGAAAATGATTAAGATTTTTACCATCTTACAATACAAGTGCCCGAGACAGTGGTGAAAAGCCAACTCGACAACAATGTGAACTTCGAGCATGATTTTCTAATTGGCGAATCGTGACCGTGATTTCCAGCGAGCCAGTGACAAATGATGACGAGCGACCTTCGAACGAACTTTTCTAAGCGGCAGACGTTAGGACCACCGATTCGAGGGGTCGACTAGTGATTTCAACACCATGTCGCATAAAAATGGTCGTTCCCTGGTCGTGTCCACTCAGAACAAACAGCGGCTCGAGCACATTGTGGTGGTGAGACGGCCGTGGGGGCTGCTGGCCCATCTTCGGCCGGATTTTAGAGGGGTTTGAAGGTTTTGGGGCTTGGAATAGAGAAGAGGAGAGTGGGAGGAGGCCGGTGGTGTAAAATTTTTGGAGTTTGGAGTGGTGAGCGGTGGCTAGGGTTTCGGTTAGGCTTAGATTTACGGAGATTGAGAGGGGTTATGTGGATTTGGGGTTCGGATTCATGGAGAGGAGGTTGAGATGAGTGGGGGTGAAGTTTTCGTGGTATTTGAACGCTGGTAGACGGCGGCAGGCGGCGGTGCCACCATGGAGAGAGGCGGCGGCGGTAGAGGATGAGTGGGAGAGAAGAGAGAAGCTCTAGGGTTTGTATATTGGCACAAGTTGGGTCTTAAAAGGCCTTTTATATGCCAAGTGAAATTAAATCTAGGCCATTGGATCAAGAATAAGGAAGAGCTCAGATTTCATCTTGATTTTATTCAACAAAGTGACATAGTTTCGCCCTGAAACTACGTCTTTTGAATCTTCTCCTGGTAGCCACTCAATTAAACATGATATTGAACTTTTAGCCACCTGATCATTTTAATTTTAGCCCATTTTCTTTTAATCTTATCTTATTAAACTATAATCTAATTAATCTAAATACCAACTAATAAAAATAAACCTAATAAAACTCATTAACTAACAATTGAATTAATTATATGAGAAATCAATTTGATTATACTTATCAAATAATTAGTCAATTAAAAGAGCACAAACAAAAAGAAAAGTATAAAAAATTGTTTTTTTTTTTGGTATTTTTATGACAAGAAATTCAATTAAAAATGCACAAAAATATAAGAAAAATAACGATTGAAGGAAAATTGACACCAACAACTTTAGGAGAATTTAAATGGTGCAAAAATTAGGTATTCACAGTTTCAATATAATATACTGTAGATTAGAGCACCGGTACTCCAATCTCCCGTATATTATGCTAGACCGGTGGGAACATGATAATTAATAGATTTAGGAAACAAAAGATTTATATATGCTATTATTTTTTCTTGTATTTGGTTACCACAAAATATATTCAAGAAAAAAAATGATTTTCTCACTTATGAACAGAAATCATTTTTCTTACAGCTCTTTTAATTTTTGATGTATTTATTTCTTACATCTCTCAAATATAATTGTTTTTAGTCAAAATACATAGATCACCTAAATTTTGACTATCTGGTAAACATCTTAACTGAGGTCATTTCCGAGACACCTCTATTTGGTAGAAGTGTGCCTGATAAATACCTTAGGATAACATGGCAAATCAAGCGAGGCTCACCTAAATTTGAGGTGTGAACTTATTATGTTTTTATATTCTCTCCTTTTTTTCAGATTAAATATAATTTTATGTTGGTCCCACTATAATTTTTATTTTTTCCCACGTTATTTTCACTTTCTTCGCATAAAAATTCATCCCCATCGTAATTTTTATGTGGGTCCCACTACCTTTTTAAATTTTTCGAACATTAATTCCATTTTATTCCCAAAATAATTCATCTCCCTCCACCAAACTTTCTTAGAGTCTGTTTGGATGGGCTTAAGCCCTTTTTAACTTCTGGAAGTGTTTGGCAATCCAAAAAAGGGCTTAACAAAAGTTAAAATCTGCTTTAAAAAAGCTAAAACCAACAAGTTAGGTAAATCCAACTTTTTCGAAATGGGCTTAAAAGCCATATTGCTTTAACCAAAGATATTACTTTCTTGTTCATTATAAATTTTCGTAATACCAAAATTACCGTCAATCAAATAAAATTCTAAAACCTCGTATTTCTCCTCTTTTCTACACTTTTGAAGGCAACAATCATCTTCTTTACTCTTCCTCTCTGCTTCATCTTCATTTTTCTGTATTTTTGGTAAGTGTTCATGCCAAAATCCACTCTAAATCAGAAAGTTAACTCAAAAACAAAGAGAAAGCTTTGAAAAAGAAAGAGCAAGATCCGAAAATTTTAAAAGAGAACATATACAAAAAGAAGCAAAAACAAAACATAATTGCAAACCCTTTGAATTTGACAACAACGTTGCTACTAGTTGCTGCTAGATTCTCTAAAGAATTTGAGTTACTTATGTTTTGAGGTTGGCCAATCAAGCCTAAACCTGAGTAAAAATTATCCAAATTAATCAATTAGATTAAAATATAAATTTATTTTTTATTTGGATTAATTCATAATTAAATAAATTGTTGTAATCAACTGGTTTATAATGTTAACAATTTTGAGGATATTTTTATCTTTTTAATAGATAAAGTGCTTACCAACATTTGTTTACCAAACACTTCAATAACTTTTTTTAAGTTTCAGCACTTTTATTCAAACAGGTAACTGCTTATTTATAAATAAGCTCCAGCACTTAAAAGTTGCTTTAAAAGCTACATTTTTCCAGCTAATCCAAACGGACTCTTAACCTAACTGAGCCAATATCAGTTGCTCCTCTACGGCTCCACCTTCTGACATTAACATACCTCTTCTCCTTTAATTTTGAAAAAAATTAATCAATAACAACCACCGCACCATAATAATTTCACTGACCGCACAAAAATTCAATTCCGTTTTCAACGATTGGCCTTCTCCAATTACCTTTTGAGGCTACAATTTGAAATCTTCAATGGTCCAATCAAATTATCTTTTAGGAATTGGTAGTGAAGCTCCTCTTGTTCTGCTCGGTGTCGTTGGCAGCCACATAATGGATTGCCAACGACACCGATATTATCCATGAGGGGCACTTAAAAAAATCAGCGTCAAAATTATGTCAAAACCCAATTTAACCGGCCAACAAGGCAAATAATTGTGTAATTTAGTTATCTTTTGGAATAAATTATTTTCGAATGTGTATTGATAATATGCTATAATTGCCTATTTTAGTCTCTTATTACACTCTAGTTTACTGCACTTTAATTAAGTTTGACCTTTAATCGCTAGTGTTTTGCACTAATTGTGTGTTTTATGCATTGTATGAGTGATTATGAGCTATATAGATGTTATGGAATGAATTCAAGTGATTTGGAGCTTTGAAGTCTGAGTAAAATCCCAAGGAATTAAGCCGGGATCATGTTTGGAGGTCAAATTTGATAGTTAAGAACAAACGAAGACTCGAGAAGGCATATTATGTATTGTCTAGTAAAATAGACATAACTCTTTGCTCCGAACTCTATTTGCTCTACATAATATATGGTTGAAAAGATAACTCAAAGAGCTACAACGTTTATGTTTTATGTTTTTCCAAATTCCAAAAGGAATAGGGTGAAAAATTCGGTCTAAACCACAACCGCTGACCTGACGTGCAAATGGGGCAGAAACTTTTCGATATGTGCGGCCACTAGCGTGACCGTGCTACTCCAGGCCTGGAAAATCATCCTTTTTCGTGTAGGAGAAGGTATAATTGTTTGGGCCCGACCCTACTTGGTATATATACATAGAAAAATGGTATTTTGGAGAGATTGGACAGGTTGGACATACTTTTGACACAGATTCGACCTAAGGAGGCAGAGATACAATAGGAGCAAGACGGGGAATTCTTCTACGAGTTTTTCCTTCCTCTTCCTATTTTTCATTGTTGGTTATGGCTTTTGGTATTGTATTTTATATACTATTATGAATAGCTAATTGGTTATCTAGGGTTTTGATGGAACCTATTGAAGAATGAAATTCTTGCTATGTTAATATAGATTTGCTAAAGTTTAATCTCTATTTGTTCAACTACGTTCTTGTTGTAGTTAATTGAAAGGATCCTCAATTAGCTGTGCCTATTTAGTATGTATCTACTTGGGAGAGAGTGCATATTTAGGTAGTTGTTGAACAACACCACTCCCAAAGTATAGGAGGGATCCATAACCGAGGATTTAAAGGTTGGATTAACGATACATTGGGTGCAATATAAAGTGAGCTATAATAAAAGAAAGCTAGCGTAGCTCGAAAGAGTGCGAGTAAATTGTCGTAATTACTCGGGAGAGATTTACGGTAGCAAGAGTGCTCATGATTGATAGAGAAGATTAGGCAAATTTATATGAAACATAGCAGGAAGGGATGTCATCAATAGGGAAAATCATAACTCTAGACCTCCTTAGTTTTGTCTCAAATTTCATCCTTGTTAGTTGATAATTTTACTGCTTTATAATAGTTGTTACTTAATTAGCTAGAAATAAATATTATAATCTCTATAATTAGGAAATTGTTTGGACTTGTGTTTCTTAGCAATATTGAACAATTATAGTGAAACCTTAGTTCTCTGTGAGATTCGATTTCGGACTTGTAAATCGGATTATATTTGTGACGACCGCTTAGTCTTTTTATAAGACATAGTTGGGCGTGATCAAATTTTGGCACCGTTGCCGGGGAGCTAACCGTGTAGCTGTAGGTGTACATATTGCTAGATTTCAAGTTTGAATTTATTTTTCTAGTATTTAATTTTTATTTTCTTTATTTTAGTTTTATTTGTTAATTTAAAAAACATGGCATCATGGAATTATGAGAATATGGATGTTGGTAATTCTACTTTTGATCCTCGTTATGCATATTGTGGAGGAAACCACACAGGACAAAATTATCAAAATATTTTCGAGAGCGAGTTATGTGCATCAACTCAATCTTATGTGTGGAATATGTGTGGTGGTCAAAATGGTTACTTTCATGGTTGTGCTTATATTTCTTATCTTCCCCCAACCCCTTACTTTGATGGTTCTTTTTTTTTTTTTTTTCTTGTGAAGTTAATAGGAACAAAGAACCCAGGGATTGACTCCGTACTTGTAAACCGGATTATATTTGTAACGACTGCTTAATCCTTTTTACAAAGCATAGTTGGGCGTGATCAAATTTTGGATCACACGATATATGGGTTGACTAGGTCAGGTATTTACTTGATACCCTTGATAGCCATTGAAATGTCTAACTGTAAATGAGCTCAATTGAAGTGTTTACCTGATAGTTGAAGACAACTTAAAGGGACCATTTACGTATTGTCTTTTTTTTTTTTTATATAAAAAAAAATGTTTTATCATACCAAACAAACACGAATATTGATTAAATGTGTTATATTTGGACATCGATGTTCCAACAACACACACACAAGCTTCACCTAAATTAGCTATGTTATTCAGGCCATCAATTGAGTGATTAATACTCAGGTCATCAGCTGATCACTGACATAAATTCACTATTCTACAGTAACTAAGATAATTTACTAAGAAAAAAGAAAAGCTTCTTACCTATGATTGCACTAAACTTTTTTTTTCTTTTTTTCTTAACAATGACCAAGTAAATACTCATTAACATAAGCCTTAAGATTTACATTAGATGAACCATTTTCCTTCATAGCTTCCTTAGCCAAATCCTTCCATTTCTTGACATTCTTTCTCAATTCCTCTCCTTCCTCAGTATCTCCCGTTACGATCTCTATACACCTCTCGAACTCGTCTCTTTTAACAATACCTTCTTCATTAATGTTCACTCTGACACCAATCTTCCAAACATCTTGAATGAGCTTCGCGTTGCAAACTTGATCATTCCAAATCGGGCATGCCACGATAGGCACACCATAAGCTAAGCTCTCCAGAGTCGAATTCCATCCACAATGAGTCAAGAAACAACCTACGGACGGGTGTTTCAGGACTTCCATTTGCGAGCACCAACGCACTATTCTCCCTATCTTTTCCAATTCATCTTTACAAGTCAACTTTTCCTCGGGGTTTTCCCCATATAGGGTTACTCTAACCACCCACAAAAATGGTCTTCCACATTTCAACAATCCTTGGCCTATCTCTTCCATCCATTGACTTGATATCTCAGCATAGCTACCAAATGCTATGTAAATAACTGATTCATCCGCCCTTGCATCTAACCACTTCATGTAATTATTTTCACTTTCGATCATATCAGTCGCGAAAAAATTATCTTTTCGATCTTTCTCATCAAGAAAAGACGAAGGAATTGAAGGGCCAATTCCAACCATAGTTACATTTTTCAAAACCCTCAAAGCATTAAGTTCCAATGCATCAAAAGTATTAACAAGAATTCTTGGATTTTCTTCACTATTCAATATTTCAATTTGCCTTTTAATTGACTCAACTGCCCAATCATTAGACTTCACATCATCAAACACAAAAGAAGGAAAATCACTAGTACTCAGTGAAGGCAAACCTGGTAGCTCAATAATTTGATCCTGAGAATCAAAATTCTTGAAATAA
This sequence comes from Nicotiana knightiana, assembly GCA_005239525.1. Taxonomy (NCBI): domain Eukaryota; kingdom Viridiplantae; phylum Streptophyta; class Magnoliopsida; order Solanales; family Solanaceae; genus Nicotiana; species Nicotiana knightiana. The sequence goes on from ML431037.1 coordinate 14,800, forward strand.
TTACCAAAATTAGTAAAACGATAATAATAAATATCAAAAACAGTAGCTGGTTGAATCCAAAATAAAGTAGAAGGGATATTAAATTTTTTGGCAACTGAACCAGCCCAATCCATAAGAATAGTGTAAATAACACGTGTAAAGGGACAACCATTTTCTGCATTGGATTTAATTAAATTGGCAATAAATTCTGAACCATGAGATTTTATTGCTGAATTGAGCAAATGGTAATCATCAAATGAACCTTTGAAATTTCCATCATAGCCATCAGAGAAAGGAGCAAAAGTTAAATCTTCAATTTTTGGGAGATTTTTAATGCGATTGAAAGCTGTTAGGCTACAAGATAAAGTGACTTTCACACCTAAATTGATTAATCTTTTGGAAAATTGAAGGGATGGATTAATATGACCTTGGCCAGGAAATATTGCAATAAGAACATGGCAATTATTGTTCCTATTTTCCATTTGGTGGATTGGGTGAAAGATAGAATTTTGTAGTGGCTAAAGCTAAAGTGTTTGCATTGGTATGTACTCTCTGCTTTTAGAGCTTATATAAGCTAGCTTTGGACATGTAGTGACTGATGACGTTTGTGCTGACACCATACGTTTTAATAATTCAATTCATGTACTTCATTTGTTTCACTTGCTAGCTTCGTACCCTGCTTGCCCAAGCCGGAAAAATTAACTAATTTTGAGAAGTAATTTAAAAAATATATTTTTGGAGAGAAGCAATTTATATTTGACTAATCATTCTAAAAATATTTCTGAACAATAATTTGTGTTTAACCAAGCTTTTCAGAAAGTGTTTTTAAGTGTCAAATTGCGAATAAAGACATAATAGATTTACTTAATAATTAATACTATAAGTAAATAAATAATCTTAGAAATTTATTATTACATGCAATTATTAAATCTTTTCATTTTATTTAACTAAAATATGAAAATAAAATTTAAAGTTCTTAATTCTTTTAATATAAGTTAAATATATTAAAAATCATTCAACAAATATAAAAGCATTCACCCCTAAAGTTACAACATATTAGAAAGTTATACGAAAAATAATAAGAAATATTATACATTAATATCCTAAGTATTAGGTTTGTCGGTTATTTTGGTATATACTATATTTTGTTAAGGGTATTTTTGGTAAGAGGAAAAGTCAAAATTGCTTCTGCTTTGGGAAGAAGTTATTTTTTTCCGCTTATTAGGAACTGCTTCTGCTTCTTCCCAAAAGCACTTTTCCCCCAAAAAAGTTTGGCCAAACACCTCAAGTTAAGAAAAAAAAAAGTGATTTTAAAAAAAAAAGTACTTTTGGCCTCTTGAGAAGCTTGGTCAAACGAGCTATCACTTAGACACAAAGTTTAACAAAAATTGAAACTTTAAAAATATATGATCTTAAATACAACAACAACAACAATATATTCAGTGTAGTCCTACAAATGGGGTCTGAGGAGGGTAGAGTATACGCAGACCTTACCCTTACCTTTAAGAAGGCAGATATGTTATTTTCGGTAGACCCTCAGTTAAGGAAAGATAAAGGGAAGAGGCAATAACAACAAATTAATTTGACAACCGAAGCAAAAATACAAAACTAACACTAAGTAATGCAATCAGAAAATCAAAACAAAGGCAACAACAAAAGATAACATAAGTATAGGGATAAAAAAATACACAAAAGACACTAACTGATGTATCAAAGCTACCGTTACAAATAAGGACAACGCTCGGCTATCTAACCTATTACCTTTATTTTCAACTTCCACACTATAATGTCTTTTGTGTATTTTCATATCCCTAAGTTATATCATAGTTTTTATTTAGTTATAAAATATTTGAAACTTAAAACTTAAATAAATTTAAATATTTTTAAAACTAACTAATAAAAAAATAGTATTAAACAAAATAGAACGAAGAGAGAATTTTTTCCATAAAAGCGTAGCCATCAATTCAAACAGGATAAACATTCAGGCAGACAGTACAATTTTGGCAAGTATTATCAACTTTTATTATAATTCAACTCTTATCTGTGTTCATTCTCAACTTCCAAAAAAACCCCATTGAAATATTTACGCTTACGCTTTAGAACTTCTTATAAAAAATTAATGTGTGTTTGATAATTGATATTATATATTTAGTTAGCGTTTGGTTATAAATTCCCAAGTTTGTTTTAAAAAATCTTATTTTTAGACTATGCCAACCTATTGTATATGCACATTATTTTTAATGTACACACATTTATATATATAATAAGGGGCCGTTTGGCCAAAAAAAGTTTATTTTTTTCTGAAATTTTTATACTTTTTCCCGGAATCAATATTTGGCGATGAATTTTTCAAATTTCACTTGAAGTTGAACTTCAGGATTTTTGTGAAAATTTGAAAAAGAACTCCAAAAAGCCAGTTTTCTGAATTTTCACCTCAAATTAATCATAAAAATTTAAAACAGCTCTATAAATTATATTCATGTTTAAACACAATTCTAATTTTTAAATAGCATCTGTATCTAAAATTATTTTTTTATTTTTCTGAAATTTTAAAGCATTATTGGATGACAGCAGTTGTGCCACTGCTGCAGGAAAAAGAAGAGTAGCCGTTTTCCTGTCATATCTGAATTTCTTTTAATATTTCTTTTTAAAAAGTTGATCGATATAGCCATGGACAATTTGTATGATCAACCTCTAAATTTAAAAGAAATATTTTTAGCAAAAGTAAGAGCGAGGAGAAAGTATATAATATATAGCACCTGATTTTAAACCAAGAATCTGCTGAAAGAGTACAGAAACAATCAAATAATACAGTGATTTTTTTATTTGTTTGAAAGGTATTAAAACTGTAATTTGAGAATCTAGCAGATTTTTAGTGAAAATAAAAAGGGAATTTAACAACTATTGTCACGAGAAAGTTTTTAGGAATCCAGACGAAATAGTAGGTATAATGTAGGGCGATGTGTACAAATAGCCACTAATAGAAATTGTCTTTATTTTAAAGTCAGCGTTTTAAATGTATTTATTCTTTAGCCATTAGTTTAATAAATTTTTACCGGACTGGACGAAAATACCCTTATGCTATAACTTCTCAAGGAGGAGGTTGAACGTGATAGAAGGTCCTTGTGCAAGTTTGAAAATATCCTTGCGCATGTTTGAAGATCCTTAACTTCAAGTTTTAAGTTCAAAAGTGAAGGACAAGCAGTCCTTAACTTCATGTTTCAAGTTAAAAAGTTAAGGACAAGCAGTCCTTAACTTTAAGTTTCAAGTTAAAAAGTTAAGGACAATAGGTCCTTAACTTATAGTTTTCAGTCCTTAACTTTGAGATCCAAGTCCAAAAGTAAAAAACACTTCGTCCTTAACTTTTGAACTAAACTTCAGGACTACAGGTCCTTAACTTTTGAACTTAACTTCAAGACTTCAGGACTACATTTCCTTAACACAATTATCTTTGTCCTGAAGTTTTGTTTTTGTAACTGGGGAACTTCAGCCCCGTATGCTAAAGTTGTTGTCTTTATAACTTGGGAGAGCTGAAGTTCGTAAATGGGGAGTTCTTGTCTTTGTAACTGGGGAACTTCAGCATACAGGGCCTTTTTACAGGGAGGACTAAATAAGATGCCCGGCGCAATTTTTACAAGAAAGGGTAACAATGTCTATTCATATTAGTTTTAATAGACTAGTGGCTACTTTTGCTCAGCATTAAAAATGCTGGATAAAAAATAAATAACACCTTAAATTGCGGCTACCCCACACCATTTCTTCTATAATGTAAGTTATCCAATATTTTCAAACATGTCCAATTTTTTTACACTTTTGGCCAGTGATGGAGCTGCCTTATAGGACGACACACTTTGCGGGAAAAATATATCGTGTAGGTAAGTAAATTTTTTTATATGTATATATACTATGTATTGGCTCTCCTTAATTTTTTGATATATTTACTTTTATATTATTTGACATCCCTTAAAGAAAATTCCGGCTCCGCCACTGTTTTTGGCATAAATCGTATATCTTCGAGAGGGTTTATGCCTCACAGTAGAGGTATTATCCTAAATAGCCATTCACCCAATCATTTAAATTAAAAATAGCTGACAAATACAATATATTCTATGAATAATTATATACAATCTAGAAAATATAAACAATGAATCCAACCAAATTTTTTCCATTTTTTGGTAATTTTGTAGAGGCGTTATCAGAAGCATGTAAAAGATCCACCACGATGTTATATAAATTCCCCGCACATTTCTACAGCTATAATAATATGTCTTTATTTTTTTGGTTTCCTTCGATGTCCGGTATTTTTAAGCTTGATTATATTCGAATTCGGCCAGCATATAACTTATTCGGAGGGAAGCGCTCCCTACCAAGTTCTAAGATTTCAAATACAAACAAAACTTAACTTTATCTAACAACCATATGATGCTTTATTCTTTGCAGATAAATCTACTCAATGTGATAATCCCCTTTGCAGATTTAACCATTATTGATCAGGATCAGGGGCGAATTTCCAAACTAATGATAGGACACGTGAACTTATGATTTTTCCGCAAACTATATATTTTATGTATGTAATTTCTAGAATTGATCTAATATTATCTACTGACATCTATGCTCCAAAAAGACTGAACGGTGCACCTAGTTGAATACTGAATTGTTTACTCAAAAAAATATGGATCAATTTTTTTCACTTAATATATTTATCTCCCTTTCTTTAAGAAGAAGCCTTGATGCTCCGGTGAGGAAGTGTGAGCGGTTGGTGGTGGTGGGTACAAAGAGAGGTAGAGGGCGGCCTAAGAAGTATTGGGGAGAGGTGATCAGGGAGGACATGGTTAGACTGCAGATTTTCGAGGACATGTCCCTTGATAGGAAGGTCTGGTGGTCTAGCATCAAGGTTGTAGGCTAGAGGGTAATAGAGCTTTCCCTACTTTATACTCGGGGTGGCGTGGAGGTTGGATATGGTTGATCTTAGACGACTTGCGATTTATGTTGAGCTCACACTATCCTTGCTATTTATCTTAGCCCCGGGCCTGTGAATACCTAATTTTTGCATGCTTTTAATACTATTATTTGGATGATTTTTAATTGTTTGTGCATTTTTGTTTGCATTCCTTTATTAAAAATACCAAAAATATTTTTTAACTTTTATTTGTATATATTAGTTTGACTTTATAAATTATATATATTCCAAAAGGATTTTTTCTTTCTACTTGTATATTTGTTCTAGGACTAAATAAGATGATTAAGGTTTAAGGAATTGGGCTAGTGTATTTCAATTAAAATTGAGAAAAATTGGCCCAAAACTTGAGCCCAATTCGGCCATGCCCGGTCCATTAAATGGCTGGCCAAGAAAGAGCTCAAAACGACGTAGTTTTTCCTTGAAACTACGTCGTTTTGCTTATTGAATCAGAGATCGAATCTCAGCCATCCAACCTCTCTTGATCTAATGGTCCAAAATCATCCACACCTAAGGTATTTAAAGCCCTTAATACCCGGAAATTTCTCCCATTTTTCTCCTATTCTTTTATTTCCTATCTCCCCACTCTTCCTCTGCCGCTCACACTCCCCACCACTGTCTGCCGCCCGCCGGAATTCGCCACCGGCGGCGGCCGTGCTCCAAACCACCCCAAAGTTCCACCATCTCCTCGTCTCCTCCTCCTCTTGCTATATTTCCAAGCTAAATCCCCGAAATCCTTACCAATCTCCTTAAATCTAAGAAAATCTGGAACCCTAGATGCCGCCTACCACCTCTAAATCCCATAAAATCACATCATCGGCATCCTCTCACTCTCCTCTTCTCCATTCCACGCCCCAAATTCTTCAAACCCCCCCAAAATTCCCTTCACCGCCGACCTGACCAACCCACTGCCGCCTCACACGCACGACCACCTCGATGCCGTCCACTACCACTGCCTCACCACCTACACCAACCTCTGTAACTCGTTTTCTGTCATATACATGACCCATAACTCTGTTTTCTCTTTGACATAATTGGAATTAATTTCGGTATGCCGAACTTCCTTTTTCCAATAAATGCCATTGAGAAAACAGTGCTCGAGGTGTCGATTCACTGCTGTTCATGTTGTCTTTGAGATTTGAGGGCAGTCGTATAGATCACTCGGTACAACCCCTGACTCCTTTTTTTTTATTTTTCTTTTAGCTTCTGGGTTTTTCTTTTTAGTTTCTGGTTTTGTTTGTCTATTCTTTTTATCGATAATATGATTGCTGATTTGGCCGTCTCTGTTAAGCATAGTTGACTGATTGGATTGTGATCGACCAAACTGATTTTAGTGTCGTCGAATCGTCTGCTTAGTTAGTCGATTGTTTAGTTGTTGAACGTTGTCTTCCGATTGTTAATGATGCTCGTTTAATTTCTGTATTGAGCATTAGTTTGTGAATTCATTTGTTTTCCATGTTAGTTTGCACAAATAGAATTCATCCTAATCTAGTTTGTCTGAATACTTAGTTCGTTTACATTTTGAGTCTTGTTTCCACTTTGCTAATTCATAGTTGGTTGAAGTTTGAGTATATAAGATTGAATTTCAGTCATGTGTAGATAATAGCTGAATACTTGAGTTTAAAGTACATGGTTGTTGGGTATTTTACTGTTTACACATGCTGCTGTGTTTTGTGTCAGCATTTGGTAAAAAATGGACTGTTTTGGCACACAAAGTTAGTCCTTTTGGACAGATTTTTGGTGAACCAAAATCTGTCCAAAAGAACTTATTTTTCCTACAGGGTTCATTTTTTCCACACTGAAAACACATCCGGAAGTGGCTTGAACACACATCTTCACACACTCCAAAAATATCTTTACACATCCTTACTCAATTAAAAAGGAACACCACTTGAAAACAAAAAAANAAACCTTTAAGAAAGTAGAGGGATCTTGTAAAAAAGTTCCAGAGTGACTCATTGCTAGTTTCAAATACTTCTTTCGTCATCTCTGGTTCATTTTCTTTGGTTTAAGAGCTGCTGGATGTTGCTGTTTGTTGCTGCTGAGTTCTGTTATTTGATCTATTGCTGATACTTATTTTTCTGCTATCCAGGTAATTCCTTTAATGTACTGAAATCTTTGATCGAGAATGAATGCAATTGCAGCAATTTGAGTTCTTCAGTGTATCTTAACCCTTTGAAAACATTCTGTCCGGACTGCTTTAAATATCCCTCAAGCTGACTGGAATAAATATTCAAATGTTCGAATTCATCAGAATGTCGGCGTATGAATTCGTTTGCTTTCGTGTATCAATAATAGACATGTAGAGGGTCTTATAATTATTTCCAGTAACTTTATCTATGTTAGATTATGGAATTGAGATTTGTTTTGTTATTGAACTTTTGATGGCCTTTATGTTTAAATAAGTAGAATGTGTTTGCAAAATCTTAAAAGATTCCATCTTTGCATTAAGGTTTAATCTCCGGAGTTTTCATTCACCACTGTTTGGATATGAGCGTAGCCATAGAGTCATTTTGAATGTCTATTAGACTCGTCATTGAGCTTTGTCCGACTCTCATTTGAAATATTCTTTTTGACACCTGGATTAGATAACTTTGGTAATACTAAAGATTGCATAACTTTTTTTTTCTTCAAGGTTATTGTTTAGAGTTTGTAAAGAGGTTTAGAGTTGGTAAAGGTTTGTTCTCCATGATTTAGTATTTATTAGTATGTTAAGATCGGATGTATTGAGTTATGGAATTACCTTGTGTAAGTAATTGGCTTACTGTCAAGGGAGTTCAAAGAATTAAAATATTGAGCCTTAGACATAATATTAGTATGTAATAGAATTAGTCTAGAAGCCTAATAACGAAGAAAGTGGCCTAACGTCATTTTAAACCCAACAAACAACGTTGGTCCAAGTTTTTTAATTACAAGCTTTTCAAATAGTTTCGAATTCATCATATTTTCTTTTAATAATTGTATAACTTAATTACCTATGAATTTTAATCACCTTAATGATTATTTTAAACGTTAAACCATTAGTAGAGGCGCTTTAACTCACGGAATCGCTTGCGTAGCGTGATGTTTAGAAGACATTCAATAATTTTTAATTCAATAATTTCATACCATTTCTACTAGCTATAGTTGATTTTTAATTATTCCCTTTTTTGTTGTTGTTAAAAATCGCAGATTCGCTTGCGTAGTGCGATAGATAATTTTAATTAATTCCTTGAATGTAGTAATTTCTTTAAAAAGTAGTAGTGTACTGATATTCTTCGCCATAATCACGGATTCGCTTGCGTAGCGCTGTTATGATAAGATTAATAAATTTCGTCTCGATCACACATTCTCTTGCGTAGCGTGATTATGACAACGTAATATTTCCAAAATTATTTTCCTTATAAATTTAATGATCAAGAGGTAAAAGCGGACGAGTAAAACACAGAAATTAATAAAATACAGTTTATTCAGAATTAATTTAAGCCAAGTTTAAGTCAATAAAGCGACCGTGCTAGAACCACGGGACTCGGGGAATGCCTTACACCTTCTCCCCGGTCAACAGAATTCCTTACCGGACTTTGCTTTCGCAGACCAATAATAAAAGAGTTAAATCTTCCTTTGACTAGGGATCCAAATAAANGGGAATGCCTTACACCTTCTCCCTGGTCAACAGAATTCCTTATCGGACTTTTCTTTCGCAGACCAATAATAAAAGAGTTAAATCTTTCTTTGACTAGGGATCCAAATAAAAGGTGACTTGGAACACCGAAAAATCAATTCCAAATGGCGACTCTGTAAATAAAATAATCCCTACTCAAAGTTGTCACTTTAATTGGAAAAATCCTTTAACTCAATAACACACATATATCTTTTGGGGGTAGAAAAGGGGTGCGACAGCTCTGGAGACTCTGCCGGGGACCCAATAATTCGAGCTTGTACAGATTGACTTTTTATTTGGGTTCATTAATTTTGAATATATTGGTATTTATTTGTGCCTAATGTGCTACTTGTTCGCTTTTTAAGGCTTTGATATTGTTGAACTGTACATATAAACTGTCTCCTCACGCACCCCTTCTAAGTTTTCTTGAAATAAAAAATTGGGCATTTGCTTGACATAGCCCACTTTCTTTGAAATAGCCGAGGTGCTTGTCACCCGGTGAAGGATTTTAGTCACACATGTTTTAGGCGGGGGGCACCACCAGTTAAGCCGGAAAGCAATGCTACCGGTATACTGACCCTCCTCGGCTCGAGTTGTCCGCTCGAGTAAGCCAGTCTAGATACATTCTCCACTAGGATTTAAACCTAAAAGAACAAACCTCATGCCGGATATCCTTAGTAGGTTCGCTTTATTTGCATCACGTGCATTTAACTTAGCGAAACTCGACACAGGGGTCGGGTCCGTATAAGACAGGTATCCTCTTTGAGACCATCATGTTCACTTATCTGCTACTTGTTACATCATTTGGAAGGCTTGCTTGCGTTGTTGACCGGCTTTAGAAAATAATTGAGCGAAATTATAAAAAAGAAAAAAAAATCATTCTCCTAGTTTAGTATAAATAATCCTTTTCTTTTACTAAGATTATATTTTGTAGTCTGGCATGAGGTGTAAAGATAAATTTTCATAAAAATCAAAAGAGAATACTCAGTTTCACCGAACTACGCGGGTTTGATTCTCACCGGATATGAGATACGTAGGCAACCTTTATCAGGTCCAACCCACAATTTTAAAAAAAAAAATAGCCAAAAATATTTCATTTACTCCCTTCAGTAGAAAGTCTTTCTTTTAGACCACAATTTTAAAACAAAAATTCAAAAAATATTTTC
>MDKJ01227854.1:0-31002 GCA_005239525.1 Nicotiana knightiana
CGCCTGTGTACTTGAACTGTTTTAAATATTCTTGGTATCACATGTTAAGAGATTTGCTTAATATTCTTGGTATCGACTTCCGCTTCTTACACGTGTCCTCCTAGAAGTGGATCCACCACCTAGCCTCACTTCAGGACCATTCTCTACCAACCGAATTCTTCAATACTTCTTCTCAATACTATGACCCCACACAACCAAAGAAACCATAGCACCGACAAACTTAACACATTCCATTCGATTAATGACGACGACTTCACGTCACAGGTGCATATCCCACCTCACTTGAAGACACCAAGTCTTACTACTTTATCAACCCCAACCGGACCATTAATAATCCAAATGCCTTTCCTCTGCCGGGACTAAAATACCGAAATGTCGAAATCACACTCTAAGAAGACCTCCCTTCAAACCATTCATCACCCCCAACATATGGGAGAGCATTCCATCATAATATCGACATCACGCGATAACCAATCTCAAGCATGATCACTACATGAGCATAGCCTTAACGCTCTCAGAAACACAGCTACTGAGCTGAAATAACATACCATTCTTCTACAGGGCCATAACAACAGCCCCAACCAATTACACATGGAAACATCTCGGATTACATCCGTAGCACCATTTCAATTCCTCAAATTCCTAATTCAAAGCAAGCGCGTCGCGACGCGTAAGATAGAGTAGGAATAAACATAGTCATAAGCCTCAAAGGAATCAAATCGCACGATGAGGAATCAAGAAGGGAAGTACTCCTAACAGCCCTGTAGCCTCTCGAAGATAAGCACAGACATCTTCGTACCGATCCGCAAGACTCTACTAGACTTGCTCATGACTCGTGAGACCTAAGGGAACCTAGTGCTCTGATACCATGTTGTCACGACCCAAAATCCATAAGGTTGTGATGGCGCCAGACATCATCATCAGGTAAGCCAATCATTAATTAATCAAAATAGTTTTCGGTTTTAACATTTATGAAAAAAAATATTTCCTTTCACTTTATTTCATATTAACTAAATAAAATTATGTCAAGTAAAATAATGGCTTAAATATTACCCTTTAGCTAATATATCCCAACACATCCCAGAACCCGGTATCACAAGTACATGAGCAATTTCTAAGAATTTATACAATCATCACAAAGCCTGTCCGAAATACAAATTGGACTATGAAATTTAAAATTAAAACAAATACAGAACGAGGGAGACTCTGTCAGCTGCGGATCGCCTCCGGATGATGCAGCTCGCCTAAGTCTCCGAATCCTCTACATTTCTATGAAAGTACCTGTGCAATAAAAATGCACAGTAAGTGTAGCATGAGTACAAAACAATGTGTACTCAGTAAGTCGTCTGCCTAACCTCAGAGAGGTAGTGACGAGAGGTCGAATTAGACACTCACTAGGGGCCAGCAAATTAATTAACAGTATAAGATGAAGAAGATAGGCATGTAAAGGTAATAAAGCAGCATATATATAAGGCACTGAAATCCAAGTAAATACTGGAAATAAACAAACAGTTACCACTTTCTCATTATTTTTCAAAAATATCTTAAATAAATAATTTCCTCTTTGTTTTCCCCCAAATATCATAAATCCACAATTTCTTCTTTATTTTCCCCCAAATATCTTATCACTTCAAAAATCATGAAAAATATTTAAAAATTTAGCATGCGCATACGGGATAAGGACAACCGGTCTGAGCCATCATAATAATCATCTTTGTGCATTGCCGAGGATCGAACGGCCCGAACCATAATATTTCTTTCAATCTCGTCGTGGCGTACGGCTCGCTCCCATGAGAGTGGGGGAAATAACACTCCGCTCGCGGAATGTAAATTGTGAAATGGTCACATGCAGTCATGTACAATCAAAAGTCCACCCCGACTACGTCGGGAAAACAATTACTCAAGTAAATGACAGATTTCTCTTTTGAAAACCACAAAATAGTATTTGAACCCTTTTTCGAAATTCACTTGCCAAGTTTTTATAATTTTTAATAACATAACCTTATCCGGAAACACAATTGCCCGCGAAGGAAATCAATTCTCTTTTTAGATTCTTAAGAAAATAAACTCTTATCTTCTTTAGTCATTAAATTACAATTTCAATTATATTAGCAGTCTAATATTACAGACAAGATCAAAGGTACAACAGGTAAGGCATGCTAGTGGGCCCTAGGCCACCCGGACATGGCATAATAGTAGCTACGCACGGACTCCCGTCACCTCGTGCGTACGTATCCACCGCTGATAGTAACACATACTTAATTAGTTCACCTAGGGGGACAATTCCCCCTCACAAAGTTAGAAAGGAGACTTACCTCACTCCGGAATTCCAATACCGGCTTCCAAGCCCTTTCGACGACTCCAACGGACGCACAACGCCCCAAAACTATCTAAATAACGGAAAACCAATGAAAATATACACTAATATTTGCAACAATTCCTAATTATCAAATTTCCCAACCCCGCTCGGTGAAATGACCAAAATGCCCTCGGGCCCACGTGCCTGGAATCCGAAATTTCTCGAAGATACATTCTACCTATAGCTTTACTAGTTCAAATATACAATTTACTCTAAATTCCATGCTCAAATTCGGGGCTATAAATCCAAATTACCATTTTCTAGGTTCCTTTAAGATTTCCCAATTTCCTACCAATTTCCATGTCTAATTCATGCATATAATCTTGTATTTAACTTAAAAACGGGAGGAAGTTACTTACCTTGATATGCATGATGAAAATCCACCTTGAAGCCTCCCAAAATGGCCATGCCAAGGTGAAAAATAGTGAGGAAATGGCCATAATTCACGGTTCTAAACATTCTGCCCAGACGACCCCTTCTATGTGATCGCACTCCCCTTCATGCGATCGCATAAGCCAATCTCAAAAAGCCCCCAAAATTCCTCTGTGTGATCGCATACAAGACCCTGCGATCGCATAGGGCAACCCAGCAGCCTTCACAAATCCTTCTCTGCGATCGCAAACAACTACACGCGATCGCATAAGCAAATTCCCAGGGCCTCCAATTCTTCCCCTATGCGATCGCATACACTGCCACGCGATTGCACAGGCCAAATCCAAGAAGCCTCCAAATCCTTCTATGCGATCGCACACCCACTCACGCGATCGCATAGAGTAAATACTTGCTGCACTCACACCAGAAAACCAGCAACCCTCTCAAGGCAAAAATCAACACGTTGAGCATCCGAAACGCGCCCGGGGCCCCCGAGACCTCAACCAAAACTGCCAACCAGACCCAATACCTCATTAGAACTTAGTCGAGCCTCGAAATCACATCAAACAATGCCGAAATCACTAATCGCAGCCCAATTCAAGCTTAATGAACTTAGAACTTTCAAACTTCCACATTCGATGCCGAAACCTATCAAATCACGTCCGATTGACCTCAAATTTTGCACACAAGTCATATTCGACATTACGGACCTGCTCTAACTTCCGGAATCACATTCCGACCTTGCTATCAAAATTTCCACTTCCGGTCGGATTGCTCAAAAACCTTCAAATTTCTATCTTTAGCCAAATGACCTACGGACATCCAAACTCACTTCCCATCGCGCTCCCAACTCCAGAATCACCATATGAAGCTATTCTCAAACTCTGAATCCCAAACAGACATCAACATCACTGAAATGCGCTTCAGGACAAACTTAGGAAATTTCTTCAAAAATTCTGACTTCCACAATGTGCATCAAAACGCTCCCGAGTTATCCAAAACACGATCCGGACATACGCCCTAGTCCTAAATCATCATATGAACCTGCAGGAACCTTCAAATCCTGATTCGGAGGTTGTTTACTCAAAATTCCAATCTTAGTTGATTTTTCCAACTTAAGGCTTCTAACATGAGAATTTTCTTTCCAAATCAACTCTAAACTTCCCGAAATTCAATTCCGACCCCACCTACAAGTCATAATACCTGAAATGGAGCTGCTCACGACTTCAAACAGCTAAACGACGCGCTAGAGCTCAAAACGACCGGTCGGGTCGTTACAGCTAATCAACTCGTGGGTGTGATTTGTCGTGCCTCTTTGCCTCATACCTCTTCATAGATTCCGTCCGGCTATCGTGTATTCATTGCTCCACGTAGACTGCTGAGTCTTCAAGATTTATTACACGTGTGAAGCTCTTTTTTATCAATACAATTATGATCCCTTTAGGGGATGATTTGAGGGGTCAAACGAACTTTGATTTTAGAGTTCTTTATATGTACGGACTCGTGAGATGATGAAGAACATTTTGGTATAAAATTTTTTGAGTTTTGAGACGCGGGCTTGGGGGTCGGGTTTTGGCTAATTTCGGGTTTTGTGCTAAAATTTGGTATTTTTCAATTGGAATTCATTCCCTTAGCATAATGTGATGAGAAAGATCTGATTTTTATAGATTTGGAGCCCTTGGAAGTTGATTCGAGAGGCAAGCGGGTTGCAGAGTAGCTTTTCGGGCTAGTTTGAGGTAAGTAATGTCTTTAAATTCTGTCCTGAGGGTATGAGACCCCGGACTTTACATCCTTTCACGGATTTGGAGTGGCGCACACACTGGATGACGAGTGTAGGGAGTGCACGAGTTGGAAATTTGGAAAATGTATCTTTTTAGGCAACTATTGAGTTGTGAAACCGCTTTTAAAGCATTTGGTTACTAGTATTAATATGTTTTGTTATACTTGGGCTGTAATCCATGTTTGGGGCCTAGTGCCGATCTGTTTTAACCCCTTGAGGGCTATTTTACTGATATTCCTCACTTTGAAACTATGATTTTACACTCAGTCTTTCTAGGGAAATTGTTGACACTCTTATTTGATAATATTACTATTTCTTGAAATGAGATACTATTTTGGGTCGAGAACCCCGTTTTATTTATGGCCCGCATGGCATGGTAAGAGAGTTTGACTGAGTGAGGCCGAGGGCCAATATTGTGAGGATGTTATGATATGAGAGAGGTCGAGTGCCTAAGAGTGATTGATGCCATGATTTGGCTTGTTTATAGTGCTTGGGCTGTAGGAGCCCCTTCGGAGTCTGTACACACCCCTAGTAAGCGCAGGTACCTACTGAGTGCGAGTGATGAGTGATTGGGAGGCATGAGTGATGGTGAGGTGCTGAGAGAAATTTTTATGAGTGATGATTATGGCCCAAGGGGCAGTTTTATGATGATATTTTACTGAGTTTTGACTATGATTCACTTCATTTCAAACTGATATTACTGAGAGTTTTACTGAGATATATTGAAAATATACTTGTTTCAAAAGGATTTTATGGAAACTGGTTTTCGAACTTATGTATACTGTATTGAGACTTGATGTTTTACTGTTTTGTGGATTTGTGTTTTTTGTGATGTGTGTTCATATACTTCAGACTGTGATTTATTTTCATTACTACTGAGTTGGCATACTCATCATTACGCCCTGCAACCCTGTGTGCAGATCCAGGTACTGGATCAGAGCAGTAGTCGTCCGAGCTCATTGTCATCAGCATTTGGGATTTCGAGGTAGCTGTCCAGCGTCCGCAGTTTCTCCACTTCCCTTCTTCATTTAGTACTTAGTATTTGATTCATAGAAATTATTATGACATTAGAAGAGTTAGTTTGTTTCTTAGATGCTCGTGATCAATTGACTCCAGCTTGGGGGATTTGTTTAGACTGTTAGATTATTATTGCGGCGTAAAGACTTAAAGAAATTATTTTATACTCTGTTTGCTGATTATTATTGATTTTTGAAATATTATAATAGATCAAATGTGTAGTTATGTGATGGTTGGCTAGCCTAGTTCCACGATAGGCGTCATCACGACCTGTTAGGATTTGGGGTCGTGACAATGAGGCTAAGCCCTGCCTCCATATTTGCATAAGGCTAAGCATTGCCTTCAATTCTACATAAGGCTAAGCACTGCCTTCAATTCTGCATGAGGCTAATCCCTGCCTCCAAATTTGCATAAGACTAAGCATTGCCTTCAATTCTGCATAAGGCTAAGCACTGCCTTCAATTCTGCATGAGGCTAAGCCCTGCCTCCATATTTGCACAAAGTTAAACACTACCTTCAATTCTGCATAAGGCTAAGCACTGCCTTCAATTTTACATGAGGCTAAGCCCCGCCTCCAAATTTTCATAAGGCTAAGCACTGCCTTCAATTTGCATAAGGACAAACATTTCCTTAACCTTGCACGAGACTAGGCGTTGTCTCTCTGGCATTACCTATTCTCTTCTTTCGGGCTAAGCTTTGCCCTCAAATTCATACAAGACTAAGCCTTGTCTTGTCGCCCCTAGCATCATGTCTTTGCATATCATGGGCTGAAATATCGCAAACTTGTCCAAATGCGTCATTGTCTAAAGGCATCATCCTCATAGCCGAAAGACACCATGTCATGGCCTGAGGATCTCTCACATTCGCATATCATTATCCAAAGGCGTCATGGTTCAGAGGCATCATTTTCATGGCCCGAGAACATCATCTCATGGCCTGCGAATCCCTCACTGAACAATTCATGGCCCAGGACATCATGGTCTAAAGACATCATCCTAACCGTCCAAAGACAATTCTCATGGTCCAAAGGGAATCTGCATCATGTTTAAATTTTTGCACAAATATATGCTCGTAGTATCTCTTTACTTGCAGGTGACCTGATAGGCAACCGTTATCCCAACAGGAGCAATCCTGCTCCAGTTCCTACAAATTATCTCAAACCTGGTCATTCACCATAACCATTCTTCATCTATCCCGAAATCTCGTGACCGTCCTTGTGGTAACTTCATCAGTATACTCCGCCGATGAATTCAGAACTACACATGGCCTGATTCCTGTAAAGCCAGTGATATGTAGGCAGCTCAGAAACCAGAGTGTGGTCTAAATCTCTCAAACCATCTCGCTCGGTCAAAATTGGCCATCATATCTTTACCCGGCAACTCTTTCATCCTTCCTGATTAAAGAGGGGAAGCTGTTGAAACACCCAATTTTACCCTATAATATTTTTTCAAAGTGCATATATACCTTCAAAACTATGCATTGGCATCAATTGATATTTTTTCATAATTTCTGCCTTTTCTAAGGATTTTTATTAATTTATCCCAGTATTTTTATTATATAAATAATCACTAATTGCATCACAGATGACTTTATAACAATTTCATGGCTTAATATTTCTATTTATCTTTATATTAGGTTTAAAATATTGCACAAATAGCCACAATTATATTTTTTGGGTTACAGTTGCAATAACTTTACAATTATAGTCCATGCATGCATTATTACATTATTTTACCAGAAAATATCTCATTGTATTTTTAAAATATTGAGTAATTATTTTTAAAACATTTCTATGCATGAAAATTATTTTTATAATCTGTTAATTATTTTATAAAATATTTTTTTATAAATTGTTTGGGTATTTAACAAATAGCCCTATTTGATTCCTATAATTTTTCGGACCTAATCCCTCAAACATTAGCCCAAACCCCTTTAAAAGACAGCCCAAATCCCCTTTAGGCCCAATCTGAAAACCCCGACCCAATACCATGTTTAATCGTGGTCGTTGATCTTTTAGATCAACGGTCCACAAAACCCCTTTCCATAATTAATCCTAACCTAACCCCCTAACCCTTCTCGTTCTTTCCCTCCCCCCACCGTCATCATTTCCTTCGTCTCTCAACCTAGCCCTAACCCTAAACGTCGTCACCGGCATAAACCTTCTTCCTATGGTGCTTCTATGTCTTCTCCGACTAGCCCTGGTCTTCTATACACCACGGATCTTTGATTTCTTAGGTCCTCGAGAAGATCTCAAGGGAACCCCAATTGGTTCTAGTTTGAAACTTGCATGTCTCAGGCCATTTTTCGTTTGTGAGTATGAATTTCTTCTTGTTTTTACTACGGATCTATGGGTTCTTGACCTATTCTCTTCACCTCTGCCATTTTTTCTGAAAATCCTAATTCGATATTGTTGATTCTTCTGAGATATTTATAGATATGAGGTGATTCAAATGTTATTAAGTATTTTTCTTCAAAAAATCCCTTGTTTTAATTGATTATTTTGATTTTAATCTCTTCCTAAACTAGGGTTCGCCCTAAACTGTTTTTCAAAGACTTTTCTGACTTCAAAGTGCTTAATTAATTGTTCTTTCATCATTGTGACTGATTTTTGCAAGAATATTCAAAACCTAGTTGATTCTATGTGATATACTAGTCTTCAATCTTTGCTTCGATACTTTGGATGTTTCTGTGATGCCAGTCGTATTGGTTTACCCCATTTTTTTGACTTAAATGTTTTCCCTGTTAAAACTCAGTATTCTTTGGGATTTCTTCCCTAATTGACCTTTGCTAGGGTTCAAACCGGTTTTCTTGTTAAACCCGGTAATTCTGTGAATTTTTACTCATTTATTTTCTATTTATGGAACCTGAGTGATTCTTCTGGTAAAATCAGTATTCTTTTGAAGATTGTTACTGATTATTTCCTATTATTTTTCCCTGTTCAAATCTGTGTGAACAGATCTTATTTGTTTCCCTATTTTGCAACTTTAATTTACTACACTTGTCCTAATTAGTTGTCCGTATGATTTTGGGATTTTTACTGATTCCCTATTTGGTATGATTTGGATTCCTTGCCTTAATTAGCTCCCTTGTTGTGATTGTTAATTGATTACCCCAAATTAAGGGGGTCTATTTCAAACTCCTTTAGGTGAATTGATTCTGTGATTATGTGATTATCCTTAATTGGTTGAATTCTAATTCCTTTACCTTATTTGTTCTACTCCTAAAGTGCTATATATACACTCTTGTTTTATCTCTCAAATGACACGAACAATAGTTCAAAAAATACACACACACACACACACACAAACTTTCTCTCATCTCTCTCTCTCTGCTACTTGTGCTCATTGCTTGTCTAGCCGGCTGAAAGCCAAGGCTAGACTGTGAAATTCTACCTACTTTACTTTCTGTTTTACTTCCTTAACTGGTATGTTCTTATTTCAATTGTGAAATTTAAATGTGCTCCATAGTTGTTAAATCCATTCTTATTTCTGCACTAGTTTAATTGGCTATGTATTTAATTCTCTTCTTGTTTACTGCTTTGCTCAATATGCTGGAGTCTTACCCTCTCTTGCTCAAATGTTTAGTCAGCATGTCTAGGTCTCATTTGTCTTGTGTGATACTTGACCAGCATGTTTACTTGAGTTCTTGTTTACTTCCCTTGACTAGTATGCTCATGTCAGTATCACAGACTCATAATGTATTTGATTAATCCTAATTGGCATGACTGGCTCTATGTAGTAGACCCTTGTTTTCAACATGACCATTCTCATATTTTGTCTCTATGTTTTATTATCCATTATCACTTTAATTTCAAGCATGATCCCCTTGCTAATACTTCGAAGCAATAATTTTTATGTTTTGGTTTCCAATCAGTCCCTATTTGTTCTATGTATTGGCTGGTCAATGTGCTTCCCCTTTTACCCTGCTCATGTGTTTCTGACTTAAGCCTCTATGTTCCCAATCCCCTGATCCTTGATTATAAACTTGTTTGCCTTCACTTAGAAACAAGTAATAAATGGTTTTGAATATGGGCATTCTAAGTGTTATGACTGTGTGGTTGTTTGTTGAATCTTTCTTCTTCTCAGAATTGTTTCCAAAATTGTTTTACTCTTAACATTTTTAAGAACTGTTTCTATTCCTGAAAAATCTTTTCACTCCTGAAATTTTTACCTCTATACTATTTTTGCTAAGTTCTTCCAAATTATGTCAAGAACTCTCACTTGTACTCTTAGAACTTAAGTTCTGCCCCTCCAGTGTGTGTACTGCCTAGGAATCCATGAGATTCCTCCAAACTCTGGCACACTGGGGCTGGCCCTTCCACACTACACATAACCACTTCTCTATTTAAAGGATCTTGGTGTGAGCATTGCCCGGGATCCCTAAGGTCCTTAGGGAACTTTGACACACCAGGACACCCTATTGACTATGAGACTTTGGCATCCTGGACTGTTTTGAAGGCCTGATATTTCCAGGTTCACTTTGGGCCTATCTCAGGCTCCCTATAGCGTATCTTATATTTATTATGTGATTCATTTATTTATGATCTGTAATAATAACATTTGTAAACAAATATTAGGGAAATTAGTAAAAGGGAAGGGATTCTTATATAATTTTTGTGGGAAAATCGGGTAGAAATCATTCCCTTTAGAAATCATGCTCTTAGGTTTATTTGCTTGCATTAGAAGCCATGCTCTTAGGATTGTTTGGTATATTAAAAAACATGTTGTAGGTGCATTATGACAGTTGTTATGAAATTCTGCTTTCTAAATTTCTGCATACCCATGTCCACCTAGGAATTCTCTTACTAAGCTACTATTGTTACTGTATAAAGACGTTCGTTCTCCTATGTGTATTAGAAACCATGCTTTAGGACTTCTATTGCATTCGCTTTAATACCACGCCTACATCGTGTAAAATCAGCAACTATCATGTCTATAAGAGTGGTTAAAAGCAATCCCAACACCTAGATATCATGTTATAGAGATAAATATGTATAAAACCAATTTTGTAATATTCAGCACCTAGACAGCATGCCTATAGGACATAACAAACTCAACTTTCTGTTTAGAATTGCTTGTTAGTACTAAGACTTTGATAACAATTATATATCATGTTTATAGGACATCTCAGATTTACCCATGAGCAAGCATGTAGGGTAATTACTCTTATAAAATTGGTAAAACTGTGCTTTGTTTAATTATTTGTGAACTGCCCAGATTTAGCAAGTCCTAAAATCAGGAGGCAAACTAATTAGGTCTCCACTGCCTCACTTTAATAGATATTGCATACATTCTGTTTTCATGCTCCAAATAGATATCCTGTTTTAGGACTTTGAAATGCCCGAAATCCTGTTGTTTGAGACGTGATATTGTCTGCATACTTGAGGAGGTAAAAATGAGCCTTTAATTGTTCCTTATGTGAATGCCCTATTTGTTCTTTCTTGTCGCTTAGATTTTCTCCTTTTAAGCACTTTAGGAGAGTCTAGAACCACCTTAATTAGAGGTCTTAAACACCTCCAGGGCCATAAGAAAAGGGACGGGTAATGCACGCTTAGATTTCGTTTAATTAAAACCGCTTATACAATCGCTAAAGGAGAGGGTTATCGGGTAGTAAAAGGATATGATGACCTGTGCGCTAATGCCACGTGTAACCCCTCTATTTGAGGAAGGATTACCGGGCATTGAACAGATGTGATCCTATAGGCTAATAACTTAGGACTTCCCTATCTTTATATATATGTGTGCTTAGACTGCTTACCTATTAAATTTCCTTTATCTTATTTACATATGTGTACTTAGACTGCCTATCTGTTAAATGACTAATTCACCAAGTAAGTTTGGCCGGGACCCACAATTGTGGACCTCGAGGGGTGTCTAACACCTTCCCCTCAGGGTAATTTCAAGCCCTTACCCAATCTCTGGTAATGTAAACTGGTTTCATGAGTTCCGTTAGGTGGCGACTCTTCAATTTCCATACCCTTTTTCCTAAAAGGAAAGGAGTTGTCGAATGTCGAAACCTCAATTTCGCGAGAAAAAGGGGGGCTCGACAATCATACGGATCCGCAAGAGTCTGCTAGACACTTTCTCATGACTTGTAGAACCTATGAACCTAGAGCTCTGGTACCAACTTGTCACGACCCCAAATCCACTAGTTGTGATAGCACCTAACCTAACCCGCTAGGTAAGCCAACTAATATCGATCCAATTCCAATAATATTAACAAGGCAATTAAACAAAAGTAAATGACTGAATCTTATAAATTTCCCAAGGACTGATAGTACAAATCATGAGCTTCTAAGAATAGACTTACAAAGCTGATAGAAAGTAAATACATCTTTTGTTTGAAAAGTACAGAAACAGAGTTCTATGAATCTAAGGCTACCATGAACAAGAGGCAGCTACAATAGGAACGCAGTTACATATTCAATCCCAGCTCCTATCGATCACAACAACATCATCAGTCAACATCTGCACGCAAGGTGCAAAAGTGTAGTATGAGTACAACCCCATGTACTCAGTAAGTAACAAAACTAACCTTAGGTTGAAGGTAGTGACCAACTAACACAAAGGTCGGGTCCAATACCAATATTTTGCAACAGTTAATGACGTCATAGTACAAGTAATAAAAGAAGTATATCAGAAATAAAATTCTCAACTCGTTCACAATTCAAAAAAATAGGCATTCTTTTCAAGTATCTCAGTGAAAACCCAAATCTTTTACCGAAATTTGCCAAAAATACGAGTAACTTTTAAAAACTGTGATTTTTCCCAAAAATCCTTTCAACAATAAGTAAGATGTTTCATTTTCAGATAGCATTAGGAAAATACATCTTTATGCCTACATGTCAAGATACAGGTAAGATCATAGATGTCACCAAACAGGGTAGCAAAAGGAAATGCATCTCTATACACGTAGCTCAGGTACGCATGTCAAATGAAGTGCCTCTCAATGATAAACTCATGTACTCACACTCTCAGAATACTCAATCTCCTTATCTCGCATTCTCTCTTACCGTGCTCCATACTCAGCACATTCAATCATTCAGCACTGTACAATACTCGTTGCAACGTGCAACCCGATCCACATATATATAACCATAAGGCTCGTTGCGGCGTACAACTCGATTCATATATAAAGAGCCATAAGGCTTGTTGCGGCGTGCAACCTTATCCATATATATAAATACCCATAAGGCTGGTTGCAGCGTACAACCCGATCCATATATAAATAGACATAAGGATTGTTACGACGTGCAACCCGATCAATATATAAATATCCATAAGGCTTTTTTCGGCGTGCAACCCGATCTATATACATATATATAATCATCTGCGCTCACTGAGGGTGTGTAGACTCTGGAGGGGCTCCTTCAGCCCAAGCGCTATATCGTTGCGGAATGCAGCCCGATCCCATAAAATGTAACTAATATAACATGTTGTGGCATGCAGCCGGATCCCAAAATATCGCTCTCACTCGGGCTCTCACTCAGTCATCAATCTCTCCATTCACACTCACGGGCTCACAATGTCATGAAACTAGCCCGACAACAATGATATGATGTACCAATAAATAACAACTGAGACTGAGATATGATATGAATGCATGAATATGACTGAGTATGAAATATCAATAAAATCAGTAAGAAGACAGCAAGAAACGACTACTATGGGCCCTAACAATATCAGCATAATACTAAACATGATATCTAGCATGATTGACAGCTCAGTTACTTTATCACATAGTGAAAACACAATTATCAACAAAATAGGGCCACTATACAGTGCCATGGAGACAACGAAGCCACAATTCACAGGGTGCACGCCCACACGCCTGTCACTTAGCATGCGCGTCACCTCAATACCAATCACACAATACTTAATTCTGGGTTTTATACCTTCAACACTAAGTTTAGAGGAGTTACTTACCTCTAACAAGCAAATTCCAGTACCAAGCAAGCCAAGCGATGCTCAAAGAATTCTATCTCACGCGTTCCGACCTCTGAATGGCTCAAAACTAACCAAAAACAACTCAAATACATCAAATGATGTAGAAACCAGTCCAAATCGAAAAAGGTCGAATCTTTAATCAAAAGCCCAAAATCAGCCAAAAAGCCCAACCCAGGACCGTACCTCGAAATCCGACAAAACTTACAAAGTCTGTCAAATCATTCAATTACGAGTCCAACCATACTAGTTTCACTCAAATCCGATTCCAAATCGATGTTCAAAACTCAAAATTTCATATTATGAAACTTTAGGCAACTCCCAATTTCCTCTTTAAAAATTCATCAACCAAAGTTAAAATCGAAGATAGATTCACAAAATATAACCAAAACCAAGTAGAGAATACTTACCCAATTCATATGGTAAAAAGCATCTCAAAAATTGCCCAATTCCGGCTCCCCAACTCAAAATATGTTAAATGAACAAAACCCTCATTTTAATATTGTTCTGCCTTGTTTCTTATGCCAAAAGATCTCGAAACTCACTTTAGATTCCTTCAATATATTTTTTGTAAAATTCTAGTCAAGTTAGACTCTTGAATCACTCCATTTGACCTTATATTGAAGGAGATATGTTGGTTTCAATATTTGAAAATAGTGCAGATTTTTAAATACGGATACAGTGGCAATTTCGTAATTAATCTAAAAAATCTGGCAACCCAATTCTTAGTAAAATGACCATAAAATCCTCATACGGTATCCAAATTCGACGATTCTTTTTGCTATGACTCCATAATTACGATATGATCTAATGCTTCAATAAGAACAGAAATTGGACCTCATTCGCTTAATGTAGTACCATTTATGCTTGAAGAAACGACGAATATTTTTAGAAATATCCAATTGCAAATCCGGGCATACGTCCGAGTCCCAAATTACCATTTGGACCTAACAGAACCATCAAAACTCCAATCCGAGTTCAAATGCTAAAAAGTCCAACTTGGTCAACTTTTCCAACTTAAAGCTTCCAAATCGATTTCGTACAACCTGAAAATCAAAACCGACGATTCACATAAGTCATAGTATATCATATAGAGCTACTCATGCCCATAAACTATCGAACGAAGTGAAAATGCTCAAAATATCCGGTCGGGTCGTTACAGCTGTTGCCTATTTGCCACATGTTTTATGTGTGGGAAAAACATATATGAGAGGTGACGAGAATCTATGTGTTGTCATTGGGTTAAATCATGCGGGTGAAAGTAATTTCTTTATATTATATTGTTTCATTGACTATGTTTTTCATGTTTAGGTTAGAATGTTACTTCTTTTAATTATTCGTATCGTATTTATTGTTTATTACAAAGATGTTGAATATTTTGAAAGTTGAGTTTGATATCATAGCACCATAATTGAAGTGAAATTGTTTCTCATCTTTCTTTTTTTATTCGGATATGTATTGTTGCTTGGTGAGGAAGAGATAAAAGCACAAAGGGTGTTGTCGTGCCTTATTTGTATTCATTGTCATATATTGAGAGATTTGAGAGTAAAAGCACGAAGGGTGATGCTGTACCGGTGAGTAAAAGCACGAAAGGTGATGACGTGCTATTATATTCATGATATTACATGGTGAGGACGAGAGTAAAAGCACAAAGGGTGATGTCGTACCATTCATATTCATTTCATTGCCTTGTTTGGATTCCGGTTTTGGTGATTTACTTGGTTACATTATTGTTTATTTCGGTGGATGTTATTTGGTGATTTCGTACTTGCAGTTTCTATGATATCTGCCCTTTTGCATGTCCCCTTCCCAGTTGATATTTTATCGTTCTTCTTGTTACTTTGCTGCTTTATATATACGTGTACAGTCACACCTCTCTATAACATAAAATCCTTATATAATAGTCATTCACTATAAAAGTCAAATTTTCCTCAGAACCAATTTTTAAGTTATATTTTACCCCTCTATAACAACTTTTTACCTATTACAACAACATCCATATTTATAGCAAAATGTTCTTTGTAAAATTACCCCTCTATAACAGCCATATAGAATCTTTATGATTACTCTCTTTTCCATTAAATAAAGTTTCTATCTTGCATAAGATATAAGATTTGCACATGATATCTTTTTCATTTGGCAAATTCCAAAAAATATTTAGATAGAATATTTAACTGTTAAGCTCTTAGATTGTCTTCAAGGGAAACTATTGGATACCTTTTTGCTGAAAATTTGGACATGAATCTTCGCCAATTCAAGCGTTATATCGCTGGTAAGAGAATAAAATTTACGAAACAAGCTACAATTACAAAGTTCTTCTATCAATCTTGAAAATTTTCATTTTTTAGGTACCTTTAAAATATCTGCCTTAGAGTTAAAATCTTATACTTTTAGTTAAGAATTTATTAATAATGTATTAGCTTTCTCAATATTTTGACTAGTGAAATATGCATATCATTTGAGATTTTAAATTTGAATAATTTTCATATTTTTTATATGTAGCAGTAAAAAAGAAAAAAATGATTAATTTTTGGATAATTTCTTATTTATAACAACCAAAAAATATGTCACGACCCAAAATTAGCCTATCGTGATGGCGTCTAACGTGGTACTAGGAAATCCGATATTTACGAATTAAATCCAATAATTTTTAATAGAAAAATGGATCTTTTAAAGTAGTTTAAATAGTAAAAACTTCTCATAAACAGGATAGAAAATCCAAAATACAACGCGGAAATTCCCAACATCGGGGTGTCACTGAGTACATGAGCATCTAAATATCACAAGTCTGGAAAATATTGTCTAACATTGTCTGAATCTAAAACAACATCAAAAACATGAATTGCACCCCAATTCTAGCCTATAGAAACTAAGAAAATTCCAACTTCTATGAACGATGCCGAAACCTATCAAATCACGTCTGATTGACCCCAAAGTTTGCACACAAGTCACATTGACATTAAGGACCTACTCTAACTTCCAGAATCAGAATCCAACCCCGATATCAAAAATTCTACTCCCAATCAAACTTTCTAGAAATTCAACTTTCGTCATTTCAAGCCTAATTCCACTACAGACCTCCAAATCACAATCTGGACATGCTTCTAAGTCCAAAATACCTAACGGAGCTAATGGACCATCAAAACTCTATTCCGGAGTCGTTTACACATAGGTCAATATCCGGTCAACCATTCTAACTTAAGCTTCAACCATGAGACTAAGTGTCTTATTTAAACCTCACTGGACCCGAACCAACTACCCTGGCAAATCGCATAGAAACTATGTCACGATCCAAACCGATGGACCGCGACGGGTGCCCGAGTCCTACCTATCAAACACCCCTAAGCATGCGTCTAAGATATAAACCTGAATAACATCTGCTGAATTACGAGAATAATATACATGAAGGAAACCTGCTCAAAAAGGCCTATGTACATATACGTGCAACATACGTAGGGCGAACTGACAAGGCTGCTATAGACAACTATGAACCTCAAAACTGGAAGCCGGAAAGGCCACATACTATTCAACCAGACATATTGTCTACAGACCTCTAATAGAAATATAACTGTACAAAGACGGGAATGAACCACGTCATACCCATATATATACAAACATATCGTACCAAAATCAAAAGCAACTCCGGATCAAGTGGAGCACGCCAACTCTCGCTGATCAAGGATCCTAAGAAGGGGGACCGTTAGCTTGCCTACCTGCACCTACGATCATGAAACGCAGGCCCTATGAAATAGGGCGTCAGTACGAAAAATGTACTGAGTATGTAAGGCGGCATGAAAATCAGTACGTAAAAGACATAGATGAAACATGGAAATTAGAAATCCATCTATAAATCTGAATATCTTTGTAAATTCTGTAACATTTATAATGTCATGCACGTGCATATAAAAGTCGTGTCATACATAGGCATAGGTGTACATAATATCATCAAGCCTCTGAGGGCATCCTATCATATTGTCTCGACCACTGTGGGCAGCATCATCAACATATACCAACTGATCAGGCGGTGGTGCGTATATAACATCGTAACCTTTTTCCCATGTATAAATGAATGAAATTCATGAAAAATATGTAATAATCTCAATATTCCTTCTGGATAAACTTTTTCAACTACGTATTATTCTGAGACCCATGAACAGAAGATATAATAATTTTTCACATGGGGAATCAAGAACACAAAGATCCCTAGTATTTCTATGAATAGAGTCGTTTATGAAAACTGTATGTTTGCTCGTTTCTTCTGTATAACTTGGATCATGCCAAAAATAAAGAAGGGATGGCCTTAACATACCTGGAGTAGGGAAAACTCCGTATAATACTCTTGGAGAAGATTGCACGTACTCCTTTAGAACCGCAAAATTTTACGTTGCTATAATTCTAACAAATTCTCGTTGGAATTGTGTTGTTGCACGCTGGATTGAATTTAAAATCGCAAGAACTGGATTGCATTAGCTTCTGTTCCTGAAGTCTTTGAACTAGGAAAATGAAAATGTTTCTTGCTTTTGAATTAAGAACGTCTTTGGTTCTTTTGTCCTAGTGAAATGGGATAAGACTTGTAATAAGTCTTTACCTTATTAAATTCTAATAATTCTTAGATAGCCACCTATCATTATATGATTACTTAGTCATTTTCTCGGTTTGTGGCTTCTTGGAACATTTCTTTTTTTGGGAGGAGGGGAAGAATTAATTTTTTTATCTCATATTTTTAATAATTAACTAGGTAATGTCTCGTTACCTTGTAATTAACCCATTACCCGCATAATTAAGAATTATCTCAAATTACTTAAAGTTCTATTTATTTTTAATATGCTTTATACATCATACTACCGTGGTCATATGGTACCTTGCATGGTATTAGTCCATAATTATCGGGTATTATCACTCGACCCGTATTTTATCCCAATCGGCCACCTTCAACGAAACTCGTTTTCTTTAATTTGTGTACCATTTATCCTTCATGACACTTATTTATCGCTTGTTATAAATAATGTAATTACTTTAACCTCAAAATAATCTAATCCCCGAGTCTATGTCAATTAACTGAAGATGAAATTTTAATGTATGAAAACGCGAGATGTAACAAACTATAAAGTACAAAATGAGCAGTAAATAGGGGAACGTGGCTACAACTCTCAAAACGACCGGCCGGATTGTTACATCCTCCCCCTCTTAAACAAACGTTCGTCCTCGAACGGGTCTAAAAACTTACCTAGAATATCAAATAGGAGTGGATATCTGCTCCGCATCTCCCCCTCGGTCTCCCAAGTAGCGTCCTCAACTAGCTGACCTCTCCACAGCACATTCATTGAAGCTATGTCCTTTGACCTCAACTTTCGTACCTGTCGATCCAAAATGGCCACCAGCTCCACATAATAAGTCAAATCACCATCCAACTGAACCGTGCTGAAATCCAAAACATTAGACGGATCAAAGACATACTTCCAGAGCATAGAAACATGAATACTGGATGCACACTCAACAAACTAGGTGGCAAGGCAAGCTTGTAAGCCACCTCTCCGATCCTCTGAAGTACCTCAAATGGACCAATATACCGAGAGCTCAATTCCCTTATTTTCGAACCTCATAACACCCTTCATGGGAGAAACCTTGAGCAGAACCTTCTCCCCAATCATGTAAGCAACATTACGGACCTTCATGTCGGCATAACTCTTCTGTCTAGACTGCGTCGTGCGAAGCTGCTCCTGAATCAATTTAACCTTGTCCAAAGCATCTTGAACCAAGTTAGCACCCAATAGCCTAGCCTCACCCGGCTCAAACCAAACCATCGGAGGTCTACTTCGTCTCCCATATAAAGCCTCATATGGATCCATCTGAATGCTCGACTAGTAGCTGTTGTTATAGGCAAACTCCGCCAGTGGAAGAAACTGATCCCATGAACCCCCAAAATCAATGACACAAGCGCGTAGCATGTCCTCCAATATTTGAATAGTGCGCTCTGACTGCCCGTCCATCTGAGGGTGAAATATTTTACTTAACTCCACCTAAGTATCCAACTCTCGCTGCACGGCTCTCCAAAACTACGATGTAAACTGTGTGCCCCTATCTGAAATGATGGACACTAGCACACCGTGAAGGCGAACAATCTCTCCGATGTAAATCTTAGCCAACCACTCTGAATAATAAGTAGTACCAACTGGAATGAAGTGTGCGGACTTGGTTAGCCGATCCATAATCACCCAAATAGCATCGAACTTCCTCGAAGTCCGTGGGAGCCCAAGTAAATCCATGGTGATCTGCTCCCATTTCCACTCCGGAATCTCTAGCCTCTGAAGAGATCCACCCGGCCTCTGATGCTCATACTTTACCTGCTGACAGTGTAGGCACCAAGCTACAAACCCCGCTATATTCTTCTTCATTCTCCTCCACCAATAATGTTGCCTCAAGTCTTGATACATCTTCGCGGCACCCAGATGAATGGAATACCACGAACAGTGGGCCTCCTCAAGAATCAACTCATGTGGTTTGTCTACATTAGGCACACAAATCCGACCCTGCATCCTCAATACCATATCATCCCCAATAGTAATATCTCTATCATAATTGTGATGAACTCTGTCCTTAAGGACAAGCAAATGGGGATCATCATACTGCGCTCTTTGAAGCGATCATATAAGGAAGACCGAGAAACCACACAAGCTAGAACTCGACTGGGCTCTGAAACATCTAATCTCATGAACTGGTTGGCCAAGGCCTGAACATCAACTGCAAGCGGAATCTCACCAACAAGAATGAATACAAGGCTACCCATACTCACCGCCTTTCTACTCAAGGCATCGGCCACCACATTGGCCTTCCCTGGATGATACAGAATAGTGATATAATAGTCCTTTAGCAACTCCAACCATCTCCGCTGCCTCAAATTTGGATCCTTCTATTTGAACAAGTGTTGGAGACTCCGATGATCTATAAACACCTCACAAGACACATCGTAGAGATAATGCCTCCAAATCTTCAATGCAGGAACGATGGCAGCTAACTCCAAATCATGGACAAGGTTTGTTCTCATGAGGCTTCAGTTGACGTGAAGCATAAGCAATCACTCTATCTCCCTACGTCAAGACACATCCAATACCGATCCGAGAAGCATCACAATACATTATATAAGAGCCTGAAGTTGAAGGTAAAACTAGAACTGGAGTTATGGTCAAGGCAGTCTTGAGCTTATGAAAGCTCTCCTCACACTCATCCGACCACCTGAAAATAGCAGCCTTCTAGGTCAATTTGGTCAATGGCGATGCAATAGACAAGAAACCATCTACGAAGTGACGGTAATAACCGGCCAAGTTGAGAAATCTCCGAATATCCATAGCTGAGGACGGTCTGGGCCAACTATGAATCACCTCTATCTTATTGGGATCCACTTGAATCCCCTTGCTGGACACCACGTGCCCAAGAATGCCATTAAACAAAGCAAAAACTCACACTTGGAGAACTTGTCATAATGATTCTCCTCCTTCAACCGGTGCAACAGAATCCTCAAATGTTGGGCATGCTCCTTCGGGCTACGAGAGTACACCAGGATATCATCAATGAACACTATGACAAATGAGTCAAGATAAAGTTGAAATACACTATTCATCAGATGCATGAATGTTGCTAGGGCGTTGGTCAGCCCAAAAAACATCACGAGGAACTCATAATGACCATAACGGGTCATGAATGTTGTCTTTAGAATATTTAAATCATGAATCTTCAACTGGTGATACCCAAACCTCAAATCAATCTTAGAGAACACCCTCGCACTCTGAAGCTGGTCAAATAGATCATCAATGTGCGGCAAAGGATACTTGTTCTTGATTGTAACTTTGTTCAACTGCCTGTCATCAATGCACATCCGCATAGTACCATCCTTCTTCTTCACAAACAAAATCGGTGCACCCCAAGGCAACATAGTGTGCCTAATAAACCCCTTATCAAGAAGTTCCTGAAGTTGCTCTTTCAATTCCTTCAACTTAGTTGGTGCCATACGATAGGAGGAATAGAAATGGGCTGAGTGCCCGGCACCAAGTCAATACCAAAGCCAATATCCCTGTCGAGCGTTATGCCCGAAAAGTCTGCACGAAACACATCCAGAAAATCTCACACCACTGGAACAAAATCAATAGTAGTGGGGTATTAGCACCAACATCCTCACAAAGGCAAAATAAGATAAGCAACCCTTCCCAACCATTCGCTGGGCCTTCAAGTATTAAATTGCTATGTTGGGAACATAGTCTAGAGAACCTCTCCACTCAATAATTGGAAACCCTGGCATCGCCAACTTTACGATCTTAGCGTGACAATCCAGAACCACATGACATGGAGACAACCAATCCATGCCCAAAATCACGTCGAAGTTCAACATACTAGGCAATAAGAGATCAACTCTTGTCTCTAATCCCCCAATAGCCACTACACACAACCGATATACACAGTCCACAATGATGGTATCGCCCAATGGCATAGATACATGAACATGTGAAATTAAGGACTCACGGGGTATATCCAGAAAATGAGCAAAATACGATGATACATACGAATAAGTGGAACCAGGATCAAATAATACAGAGGCATCCCTGTGGCATACTGAGACAATACATGTGATAACTACATCGAGAGCAATAGCATCTGCTCTAGCAGGGATAGCATAGAATCAGGCCTGGCCTCCACCTGATGGCCTCCCCCTCTAGGGAGACCCATAGCTTCCTGAGCCCAACCCCAAGCTAGTTGGGCGGGTGGTGAAGTAACGAGTTCTGAAGTTGTAGTCTGACTCCTCTACTGAGCTGAACCTCCCATGAGGCGGGGACACTACCTCCTGATATGACCAAGATCCCCACACTCGTAGCAACCCTTATCTGACAATGGAGGTGAGGACTAAAGGGAGCCCCAACACCGGGATAACTGCTAGAAAGACCCGGCATAGACGAATCCTGAACCGATGGAGCACGAGGTGAACTCTGAGCTGGAAGGGCACTGAAAGATGACTGACCTTGATGAGAACTTTATGAACCATGGCCAGATGATGCACCACGGTGAACTGAATGAGCAGTCTGAGCATGCCTATAAGGACGAACACTGTCGTGGTGGAACTGATCTCCAGAAGGAACACCATTGTAACCACTCGATCCACGAGGCCTCTTGGCCTCCCTGCGAGACTGCGGTATGAACTTCTCCTAGAAGAGAACGGAGAACTCCTGCCAGGTAAGTGGTGCTGCATCGACCGACCTACGCCTCTCATAAGCCTCCCACCATATGAAGGCAGCCCCAGTGAACTGAAATAGTGAACGAGACCCCATTGGTCTCCAGAATAGCTGTTGTACGAAGAATCTATTGGCACTTGTCCAAGAAACTCTGGGCATCCTCCGACTCAACACTGCTAAATGATGGAGTCTGAAGCCTCCCAATCTCTCAAGTCTCCTCTGCTTATCATCGGTCATAACGGGGACCACCGGGGCTTGATCAGCTACAACCAGATGGGCGAGCAGTACCCCTAGTGTCTGAAGTCCCTACATCACCTACTTTGGAGTACAGGAAACGGGGGTATGAGTACCTCCCCCATATTGAGAAGTGGTTGGTGCGGTCTGGCCGACATCACCTGAGCAAGGCTAATGCAAACGGTCAACATCTAGGCCAATGACTCCTGAAGGCATGGAATCACGATGGGTATAGTTGGTGCTTGAGCTCGCCCCACTGGCTTAGTCACATCTGGAACCTTCTCCTGAGCTGGAGCAACTAGTGGATCTGCAGGTGCTACTCTAGTTGTTGTACGAGCTGCACCTCTACCCCTAACGTGACCCCTACCGCCACCTCGACCTCTCGTGGCCCTAGCTGGTGGTACTGATGGTTGTCTATCCTGTCTGGTAGCACGCATTCTCATCATCTGTGAGAGAATAGAATAACAAAAGTTTAGTTTTCGGAATCAACAAATCCGCACGACAAGAATGTGAAATTTCCTAATGGTTCGGCAGCCTCTCGAGATAAGTACAAACGTCTCCATACCGATCCGCAAATCTCTTCTAAACCTGCTCATGACTTGTGAGACCTATGTAACCTAGGATCTGGTACCAACTTGTCACAACCCAAAACTAGCATGTCATAATGGCGCTTAACGTGGTACTAGGCAAGCCGACATTTACGAATAACTCTAACAAATTTTAACAGAAAAATGGATTTTTTTAAAGCAGTTTAAATCTAAAAAACTTCTCATAATCATAATAGAAAATCCAAAACATAAGGCTGAAATTCCCAACATCGGGGTGTCACTGAGTACATGAGCATCTAAATATCACAAGTCTGGAAAATACTGTCTAACATAGTTCGAATCTAATACAATAAGCGGAAAAGATAGGGAAAGAGAAACAAGGTCTGCAAAGCTTCGAGCAACTACCTTGGAGTCTCCCAGAAGATCAACTGTACTATGATATCAACACCCATTGTGTCCGGACACACCTAGATCTGCACACGAAGTGTAGGGTGCAGTGTGAGTACAACCAACTCAGTAAGTAACAAGACTAAATAATAACTGAAAGTAGTGAAGATCTTTACAATTATAGTTCAATATTAGAAATCTCAACATAGAAAAGTAGGCATGCTTTCAAGTTTGACAATTTAAGTCCAATCAGATACTTCCTGACAAGTTTAAGTGAAATAGAGTGTGATACCTTTCAGAAATTTTCAAGACAATGATGCATGGCAACTAAGAGGAACAATAATAAAGTGAAATGCATCATTTTGGGGCTACAGTCACTCAGCCCTCCCATTCACTCGGCACTCGGCACTCGCACTCAGTAGGTACCTGCGCTCACTGGGAGTGTGTACAGACTCCGGAGGGGCTCCTTTAGTCCAAGCGCTATATCAACCCAATCATGGCATAAATCAATAAAACATATTGCGGCGTGCAACCCGATCCCATATATATATAGCCATAGGGTCGTTACGGCGTGCAACCCAATCCACACATATACAACCATAAGGCTCGTTGAGGCGTGCAACCCGATCCACATATATACTTATATTGCTAACAGTTCGGCACTCAGACCCCAACTCAGTCACCAACCTCTCCAGTCTCTCTGGCTCTCAGAGATCATGAAAATCAGTCCAAACAGAAATGATGTAATATATCAACAAGGAACAAAAGAGACTGAGATATGATATGCAAGTAAAATGGAGACTGAGTACAACAGCAATTTAGCAGGCAATTTAACACGTAACACGGCCTCTGAGGCCCCTTCAGTACCAGCACATGGCCTAAGCATGATTTCTAACAGTACTTGCATCTCAATTTCTATATCACGTGAAGAATTTACAGATATCAACAGATTAATCATCTATACGGTTCCATAGAATGTACCAAGTCCCAACTCCTACGGTAGACGCCCACACGCCCGTCACCTAACATGTTCGGCATCTCAAAACCAATCACATGACACAAAATCTGGGGTTTCATGCCCTCAAAACCAAATTTAGAATTGTTACTTACCTCAATCCGAGCAAATCTCTACTCCAACCCACCCTTGCCTCGCGAAACGGCCTCTGAATTCCTCGAATCTAACCGTACACAATGTGATATAATCAATACGGGCTAAAGGAATCAACTTCATAAGAAAATACTAAGCTTTAAATCAAAAGTTAAAAAGTCAACTCAAAGCCCCCCCCCCCCCCCGGGCCCACATCTCGAAATCGGTTAGAAGTCATAAAATTTGAACACTTATTTGACCACGAGGCCACCCATACCAAAACTACTCAAATCCGATACCAAAATCTCAAACAAACCTCAATATTTAGCCTAAGAACTTGATGGTAGACTATAAT
The DNA here is from genome assembly GCA_005239525.1 of Nicotiana knightiana. NCBI lineage: Eukaryota > Viridiplantae > Streptophyta > Magnoliopsida > Solanales > Solanaceae > Nicotiana > Nicotiana knightiana. The sequence goes on from MDKJ01227854.1 coordinate 25,301, forward strand.
CTCGGGTTTTAATCGCTTATTGCATTGTAATTTACTGTATTTTTATTGTGTTTGAGCTTTAATCGCTAGTGTTCTTGCACTAATTGTGTGTTTTATGCCTTGTAAGAGTGATTCCGAGTTATGTAGATATTGTGGAACTAATTTGATTTATTTGGAGCTTTGAAGTCTAAGTAAAAGCCCAAAGGAATAAGCCAGGATCGTGTTCGGGGGTCGAGGATCGCTGCTGGACAGTAAAATTCATGGAAGAATCAACTGCTGAAAAAATACACTAGCGCGACGCACTGTGTGACGCAGCAGTGTAAACTTATGTTAGAAATTGGCAAAGTTCAAAGGCTACCCATGTGCGCGAGCATGCACTGGCGTGCAAGTAAGAAAGTGTTCTTGCCAAAGTGCGCGGCCATATGCGCGAGCACACTCCCAGGTGCGTGGACGCGCACGTCCTATTCAGGAAAGATTCCTATTTCGCGAAGGAGAAGGTGTGTTCGTGGTATATATACATGGAAAATCGTATTTTTTGGACTTTTTGGACATACTTTAGACCTAAGGAGGCTAAGGAGAAGTGGGAGAAGCAAGAGTACAAGGATTTCATCCTTCAATCCTCACTTAAGACAAGAGTTTGGATTGTTTTATGTTTTCCTTTAACTTAACTTATTGATGATGAATTACATCATATATATGGAGTAGTTCTCTTTAGGGATTTATGGATTTGGTGTATTGATATTTGTTTGTGGATATTAACTCTAGTTTTTATGTATTGAATCGTTTTTGGGTGTTTTATTATTACATCTATATTCACTAGTTCATGTAATCGAGAGAAGCATAACTTGTGGTGTTTTTGCATTATCTTGTTGGTTAAATTCATTGATTCTTATTAGTAATCAAAAGAGGTTGGTTGAATTATTTTTTAGACCTAGTAAGGAGGATAATCGAAAGAGATTCTCCTAAAGACTAATCCACTACGAATTCTTGCATATCTTCACAGAGCATAAATTGGTTCATATTGTGAGATTAAGACTTAATCGAGAGAGGAGTTTCTACTGAATGTTTGAACTAATAATTGAGTGAATTCGAGAGACTCACTTGAACCTTAGAAGTGACTTAGCTAGAGTTAAATCCCAGAAAAGTATCTTGCAACTATCCAATCAACGCCTATTTTCTCCCATTTATATCTTCTTTGCTTACTCTTGTTGCGATTGTCATTACCCAATAGTACATACTCTTAGTTAAATTTTTGTTTTAATTCACAAAAATCACAATTGTTGATCATCTTAGATAGAAACCAAGCTACAAACTACTAAAATACTATTTAAATTTAATCCATGTGGATACGATATTATATTATATTGTATTCAATAGTGTTTGAAATAGTTTGTACTGCTAATTCAGGAATTTTTTTTTTCTTTTTCTCTTATTACGTTTGGTGTTTCTTGACTGTGCGCAAGCTACAGGTTAGATTGGTGCATGACTTGATCCTCTGGGAAGGAAGTGCTACCTTACGAACCAGAAATTGAGAAACAACTACGATAGCTAAGGAAGGAAATAAATCTCCCTGAGAATAGAGAGAAGGTTGGACAATCCTCAACCAAAAAAATTATGGCGGGAGATGATGATAATGTTGATTTTGTTGCAAGAGAGGCATCCCAGCAAAGATAAAAGGATACAAGGGACACTGAGGAAATAGCTCTTCGAAATGAACACTTGTCTATGAGGGGGTGAGGGCACGGAGAATTGCTCAGAATCAACCCGTGGGTGCAGAACAATTCGGAAACATAGCTCCCAGTGCTGGGAGACAACTTGGCGATTATGCTAGACCGGTCTACAACCAAGGCTTATCAAGTGTGAGACCACCTCCACTTGCAGCTAACAATTTTGAGTTAAACCAAGGGTTGCTTCAAACTCTTCAAAACATTTGTGTCTTCAGAGGAAAAATGAACGAAGATACAAACAATTATCTGATGGACTTCGAGGAGATTATGAACATATTTCAATACAATGGGGTGTCACAAGACGCAGTATACTTAAGGGTATTCACCTTCACTCTCAAAGACGATGCAAAGCAATGGCTTCAAAGCTTGCCTCATGGATTGATTAGAACATGGGATGAGATGACCAGAAAATTTCTTGACAAATATTTCTCATCAGCTAAGACGGGTATGTTTAGAAGGGAAATCCATATCTTCTGTCAGAATAAGATTGAAACTGTGTTTGAAGCTTGGGAGAGGTTTAAGGAGATAGTACGAAAGTGTCAACATAACGGAATTGAACTCTGGAAGCAACGCCAAGATTTTTTGGAAGGATTGACAACAACCTCACACAGAACATTAAGCAACGCAGCTGTAGGCCCGTTGATGAAAACTACTCCAAAAGAGATAGTCACAAATCTAGATGAGTTGTCTGAGGATGCAAATCAGTGGCCCTCTGAAATTGCTGAAAGAAGAAGATCAATTGGTGTTCACCAAGTTGACTCTAATACATCGGTGCAGGTACAACTTGATGTCATGGCCAAAGAAATAAGGAAGCTGGCCTTAGCCTCGATTCACAGTGAGCCCCATGTAGCATGTGATATATGTAGAAGAGGGCACCCTACTCATGAGTGTCGTCAGTCCTCAATCGAGGAAGTTAATGATGTTGGTAATTATAACTTCAATGAAATGGGTCAGAAGCACCCAATTTTTTCATGGAGTTCACTTGGGGGGTACTACAAATGCATGGAAACAAAACAATCCCAGATTTCAAGGACAAGGAGCTCCTGGTTTGTGAATCAGCCGAGGCCGCAGTTCCAGCCTCAACATTCCACTCATCCTGGGCTAGAATATCTAATTAATTCCTTCATTGTCAAGACGGATGAGAGGTAAGATTCTCATGGGGCAGCTATCAAATAACTTGGCACTGGTTTGTGCAACTTGGAGAAGTAAGTGGGAAAATTGCAACTATACTGTCTTAGAGAATCCCATGTACCCTACCAGCTGATACTGAGAGGAATCCAAAAAATGATAAATGATGTGACCTTGAGAAGCGGGAAAGTATTGAAAGATCCCATTCCAATCCAAGAAGAGAGTGTACCTGAAAAAAATTTGGGGAGCAGCTGAAAAATGAAGTTGATAAGAAGAAGAAAAGCAAGAAGGGAGTTGAGAAAAAGAAGAAGGAGGAAACATCAAGAAGGGAGGAATCTAATGAGAGCGAGCATATGCCTTCTCTACCCTTTCCCCAAAAGTTATATAGAGAAAAGTTGGACAAGCGGTTTGAGAAATTTCTAGAGATACTGAGATATGTTAATGTAAAATTGTCATTAACAGAAGAGCTCTCACAAATGCCAGCTTATGCCAAATTCTTGAAGGAGATTCTTACAAAGAAGAGGAAGATAGAAGAGACCTCAATGGTCAAGCTCACAGAGAATTGCAAATCAATCTTGCAAAACAAACTCCCACAAAAGTGTGGAGATCCAGGGAGTTTTCTATACCTTTCGTGTTAGGCACTCTTAATTTTGATAAATCTTTATGTGATTCTGGTGCCTCAATTAATTTAATGCCTTTGTCTATTTACAGGAAGATGGATAATGAGATTGGAGAGATAAGGTCCGCACCAATATCCTTTCAACTGGCCGACCAAACAACTTTGATACTTGAGGGGATAATTGAAGATGTTTTAGTTCGGGTAGATAAGTTCGTATTTCTAGTAGATTTCATAGTGGTGAAGATGGAGGAGAACAAAGAGGTCCGCTTATCTTAGGAAGACCATTCTTAGCAACGGGCAGAGAAATATTAGACATACATGATAGGCAGATAATGCTTAGAGTGGGTGATGAGACTGTAATGTTCAAGATGAATGTAGAGACAGGGGTGAAAAAGGAGAAGCCAACTGCAAGCGTATAGTGAAAAGTGAAGAGTTCGAAAGAGAAGGTCCTACTAATTGAGAAAGATAAGTGTGGAGTGTACCCCCAAGAAAGTTGAGAAGAAGTTGTTTGCGTGGATGTGTGCATTAGTTCGGGTGCGAAGAATGGAACCCGACTCCGACTCAAACCCCGACTAGAGATTCAGGGAAGTTTCCTCTACCTTATGCTTTGTAATTTCTTGTCATGGGGACATTCCACAACTTAAAGTGTGGGGTGGGGGATATACTTGTATGTATGTTGTATGTATATTAAGTCTAGTTTCTTTTGGTTAGTTGTAGTAGTTTGATAGAGAAAAATTGGAAAACCATAAAAAATTTAAAATTTTTGATTTATCCCGGCGATGGATATCATTCGATAGGATTAAAGTTGAAAGAAAAAGACAAAAAGATTTTATTTGGTGAGGTAGTGTATTAATTTTTTCTTGGTTTTTCTTTGTGTCGCGCTTCTTTTTTCAAGGGTTTTGTTTGAACCGGGTGTAGTCAATTTTATTTTTAGAAGTAGGAACCCTTATGTTATGGTTTAAATTGAAAACCACTTTATTATGCCTTGAGAATAGTAAGTAATTTAGTTGGGATGCTTAGGATCAGTTTTTGACTCTTGCATAAGTACCTTAAATTGTATAATCTTAACTTTGCTTCACTGCTTTGGCTAGAGTGTCTTGATGATCCAATTTTGACTGAGTTATGTGTCATTTGTGTGTGAGGTTTTGGTGTGTTATATGCAGTGCATTTGATGTCTGGAACTTGCCGTGTGTGTTTGCAAAGCGAAATAGTAGTTTTATTCAGTCTTGAAGTAGTATAGGCATTTCTTTGTTGAGCCAGTTATATATTTTTACCCACGTAATTATTGTGTATCTTAGTTAACCCCATTGAGCATGTAATCTTGTTCTTTGGCAACACATTACAAGACTTACCCATTTTTTTAAATTGACCAACTATTTGAACCAATGACCTCTCGTGAGCACTTAAAATTATTATTAACTTTGTAAAAGTTGAAGTGTGGGGTGGTTCGTTTAGCTTACGAGTGGAACTATTGAAATAAGGAAGAAGGTGAATTGTTTTGAAAAAGTAAGAGCCACTTAAATTAAAAAAGAAAAAATATATAGTTGTATTGTTGTGAAAATTATTCATTGATAAGTGATAACTCTTGATATAATTGTGCTTAAAGAAGTATGGAGTTAATATATATGGATGTGAAGATGGAGTCTTGATTTGACATAAGTGTGGGATTTTGAATGAAATGTTTGAATTAAAGTGCTTGTAGTCACTCATATATCTAAATGTATCCTACCCGTCCCGCAGCCTACATTACAACTAATTAAGGTCCTACTTTATCCTTGATTGAATGAGCTCAGTTAGTAGAGTGGTACATTGCGGGCAAGCCTACGATTCATCTTTTATGGCATATGAATGTTGTTTTGAGAGTGAGCGAATTCTTTCTATTTGAAGTTCCTAGTTGTTCTTAAAATATATTGTGTTTGGAACTACTTTCTATTTTGTGTGAGGGCACTGGATTCACGAAGGAAAGGTAATGCTTGACCTCTATGTTGGAGTAAGTGAGCGAGTTATAAATAATGTGTGGTGCTTTTGAGTTAAATATTGAGGCGAGGATGTTACGTGAGAGTGCTTAGTCTATTTTAAATATTATTGGTATGATGAGTTATGAGAATTGTTTAAAAATGTCGTGTCTTTATAAAGTGTAGTTTCATTTATCCATTTTCCCCAATTTTCAACCCCAATTCACAAATTTAATGATGAAATCAAAGGCATAATCATGGAAATTAACCAAAACTAGGTAAGAATCACTTACC
>ML431040.1:2158-29056 GCA_005239525.1 Nicotiana knightiana
CCCCCTAACGCCAGGGGGTGCCAGGCTTTAGGGGGCAAACGCCCGGCTATCGCCCGGGCGTCTCCTTTTGCGTATTTTCGACGTATTTGCATCCCTTTAGCTCCGTTTCCATCTCCAATTCACCTACACATAAAATAAACTCCATTAATCACATAACAAGTGTATTTTTATCATTAATGCGCATAAAATGTAAGGTATATCACATGTTAAACTATGCACTTTAGTCTCGCATCACCTTTCTGTCAGAAAATTCAGTATGTATAACGCCACACTATGTGGCGCTATACACTAACGGCACAGTTACCGTTAGTGTATAGCGCCACATAGTGTGGTGTTATACATAGTTCGGTTCTATATTTTTTTTTGACTTATTTTTGTTCTATTTGTCCAATTTTGCCTAATTGGGTTCCGGACCCCAATTCAGGTTCTATGCACTGATGTTGAAAAGGAATTCAGGTTTTATACACTGATAGCAAAAAATAACATACAGTCCAGAGTTTCCGGCACTTACATTGATGGAAGAAATATTTAGGTTCTGGTCAATTAATTAAAGTCACAAGCTAACTTTGACAACATCGTTATTGAAAAGTTATTTACACAGTTAATGTAATTTGACCAATCTATATACGGTCAGAACGGGCATGCCCTTCTCGTGACTAATTGAAGTTGGATCATGATAGACATCGGTTCAGCCTCGCGTTATATCGAGCCTCAGTACGAAGTTAGATTCCTGAGCCCTTAATTTAGAAACCGGTCAAGGACAAGATCAGCCAAGATCGAGACCAAGCAGAATGGAGATCGAGCGAGATCGAAAGAGGTTTACCTAGTTAAGTAACGGTAAGCCGGAACATGTGTGATCGGGCAAGGATCACGGCGGAAATCTCGGCACGTATCAAGATGAGGCCACTTAATTAGTCAATCATGAGATTTCTTACTGTATTTAGAATTATACCATAAGTAGAACTCCTCTACTATATAAAGGGGGCCTAATCATTTGTAACGGAAGCAGATTCATGCAATTCAAAGCAATATACTATTCTTTAAGCTTTCAATACTTTGTTACTTTATATCTCATTCAGCTCATTCCTTTGGTTCAAGGGTAACATGTCTCGAGGGCCAAAACTGCTCGTCTTATTTGGTTTGCTTTATTTTTCTTTACAATAAATTTTCAATATCAATTCACATATTTTCTCAGTTTGTGCCAAGCAAAATCACGTATCCTTAAAACGACATATAAATTCAATTGTTGTCTGTTTTGAGGGTAAACATTTTGGCGCCCACCGTGTGGATAAGGATAATAGTGATTGCCCGGTACTAACTTTTGTAACACACACTATTTTATACTTATTCTTATGAGTATATTTGATTCCAGGATAAGCATGTCGAACTCTCAAGCAATGGCCACACACATAGACAATGACCTTGGTTTTCACGGCGATAACGACAATGTAGCCGCCCCAGGGAACGAAGTACCTCCAGTTGACCTTGTTGGAGTCCTGGTCGTAGAACCAATCGACGTCAGTTCCCATGTTTCCATTAATGCAAGCTGGTCGTCGACCCCGAGAATAGCATATACAGAGACGTTCGATCAGCCGGTCAGAGTGCACAGGGCGGCGAAGAAGGCGGGATCAACCTTCGAGTTATATTTGAAATGTTGCAGGCTTAGAAAGTTGTAATAGCACAACGCCAAAATCAGAACCATGCACCAAGCAGGGTCGAGCCCGTGCCATCGCAGGAAGTTGTTCATAAGACCGAATCAATGTCAAGAAGATCAAACAAAAATCTACCAGGGACCGACCCCGCTATTATGAAGATGCTCGAGGAGCTGACAAAGCGAGTTGAATCGGGGGAGAAGAAGATTGAAGCAAATGACAAGAAGGTGGAAACCTGTAACTCCAAGGTTGATCAAATTCCGGGTGCGCCGCCAATTTTGAATGGTTTGGATTCAAAGAAGTTCATGTAAAAGCCCTTTCCCCCGAGCGCGACTCCTAAACCAATTCCCAAGAAGTTTTGCATGCCAAAAATTCCCAAGTATAATGGAACGACATACCCCAATGAGCATGTGACTTCTTACACATGTGCAATTAAGGGGAACGATCCGGAGGACAATGAGATCGAGTCCGTATTGTTGAAGAAATTCGGGGAGACCCTATCAAAGAGAGCGATGATATGGTCCCATAATTTTCCACCCAACTCCATTGATTCATTTTCCATGCTCGTAGATTCCTTTGTTAAAGAACACGCAGGGGCCATAAAGGTCGCGACTAGGAAATCAGGCCTATTCAAGGTAAAGCAGAAAGATAACGAGATGCTCAGAGAGTTTGTGTTTCAGTTCCAGATGGAACGCATGGATCTAGCTCCGATTGCCGATGATGGGCCTTTCAGGCCTTCACTCAGGGATTAAACATACGAAGCCCAGTGGCTTCACAACAATTAAAGCAGAAGTAGATCGAATACCTAGTTGTCACCTAGGTCGATGTGCATAATCGGTATTAGTCAAAGATTAGGGTCGAAGATGACCAGTTGGGAGCTCCTTCCGGGTTCGTTTATCCTATCAGGCCCATCAACAGAGTCAAAAGGAATATTGACCGGGAACCACAGTCAAACAAGTATCATTACTAGCAAAACAATGTGGATATGAGAAACAACAGCCCTGGACGCAACCCCGTTTGAGGTGATAGGAGAAATGATCGAGGTTAGAGATCTCGAGGGATCATGAGCAAGAATAGTTTCAACAGGAATGTCGAGCCCAAATAAGCACAAAGGCTGTCAGAATATAACTTCAATGTTGATGCATCAACTATCGTATCAGCCATCGGGCGCATCAAAGACACTAGGTGGCCTCGACCTCTGCAGAATGATATGTCCTAGAGAAATCTTAATCAAATGTGCAAGTATCATGTCACCTATGGACATAGAATAAAATATTGTAGACAGCTAAGGGAGGAAATAGCCCGACTGTTCAACAAGGGGCACCTTTGAGAATTCTTAAGTGATCGGGCTAAGAACCACTTCAGAAATAGAGATTCAAACAGACAGAACGAGCAAGAAAAGCCACAACAAGTGATCCATATGATTGTTGGAGGGGTCGATATTCCTCAAGGACCCGTATTTAAATGCACCAAGGTGTCGATCACATGGGAAAAGTGAACCCGGGATTATGTACTAAAAGGGACTTTGTCTTTCAACGACAAGGATGCAGAGGGGATCGTGAAACCCCATAATGACGCATTGGTAATATCTGTACTTATGAATAATATTCAAGTTAAACTTGTTTTGATTGATCCAGGTAGCTCAGCCAACATCATTCGATCGAGGGTCGTAGAATAGCTCAGCCTACATGATCAATTTGTGACCGTGACCCGAGTACTTAACGGATTCAACATGGCATGTGAAACCACCAAAGACGAAATAACTTTGCCAATGAAAGTGGGGGGACCATCCAAGAAACAAATTTCCATGTGATTGAGGGCGACATGAGGTATAACGCCCTGTTTGTAAGGCCATGGATCCATAATATAAGCGCAGTACCCTCGACCCTTCACCAGGTTCTGAATTTCCCGACATCATAGGGAGTCAAAAAGGTCTATGGGGAGTAACCCGCGACCAAGGAAATGTTTGCAGTCGAAGAGGTGATACCAATATCGACACTCCCATCAACAAAAGGGTCGGATTCAAAGGGAAAATAGGACGCCAAATAACAGCCACAAACACCAGCCTCGACCCAATAAGAGAAACAGGGGATTGACGAGGAGGATGACTATGTGGTCCCTCGATCTTTCATAGTCCCTGATGATTTTGACGCCACCAAGTCGACGATCGAAGATCTGGAACAAATCACATTGACCGAACATCAGCCCGAGCGAAAGGTATAACTGGGCACGGGGCTAGCTCCCGAGCTCAGGATAAAACTTATTCAATTCCTAAAAACTAACATGAATTGCTTTTCTTGGTCTCATCTCGATATGACAGAGATTCCACCGGAAATCACCACACATGAGCTAAGCCTGGATCCGAAGTTCCATCTGATAAAATAAAAAAGAATACCCTAATCCAAGGTCAAACATGCTTTCATCAAAGATGAGGTAACCAAACTTCTTAAAATAGGATCTATTCGGGAAGTAATGTATCCGGAATGGTTGGCGAACATAGTAGTAGTCCCATAAAAGGGAAATAAACTTAGAATGTGCGTAGATTGCAAAGACCTGAATAAAGCATGTCCCAAGGATTCTTTTCCTTTGCCTAGTATCGATCATATGATCGATGCCACGGCTAGCCATGAGATTCTCAGTTTTCTCGATGTCTATTCCTGGTACAACCAAATACAGATGAACCCAGACGATCAGGAAAAGACCTCGTTTATCACTAAGTATAACACCTACTATTATAATGTAATTCCATCCAGGCTAAAAAATGTTAGTGCAACTTATCAACACCTAGTAAACAGGATGTTCAAAGAACAAATAGAGAAATCAATGGAGGTTTATATTGATGACATGTTAGTTAAGTCCCTACGAGAAGAGGACCATTTGAAGGAAACTTTCGGTATACTGAAAAGATACAACATGAAGGTCAACCCGGAAAAATATGCATTCGGGGTCGGCTTAGGCAATTTTCTTGGATTCATGGTAACCAATTGAGGAATCGAGATCAACCCCGATAAAATCAAAGTTATCGAGGACATCACGGTAGTAGACAACTTAAAGTCCGTACAGAGGTTAAAGGGTCGCATAGACGCCTTGGGGCGATTCATTTAATAAGAGTCACCGATTCTTCTCATTACTGAAGAAGAAGAAGAATAACTTTACTTGGGCTCCGGAATGCCAACAGGCCTTGGAGGAGCTAAAACGATACTTATCAAACCCGCTACTGCTTCACACGCCAAGAGTGAACGAGCAGCTTTACTTGTACTTAGCAGTATCATAGATAGCAGTAAGTGGAGTCTTGGTCCGAGAAGAACAAGGTACGCAATTCCCTATCTATTATGTTAGTCGGACCTTAGGTGAGGTCGAAACCGGGTATCCCCATCTAGAAAAATTGGCGCTCTCTTTGATAAGCGCCTCTAGGAAACTAAAACCACACTTTCAATGTCATCCCATATATGTCGTAACAAGTTATCTACTTCGAAATGTTTTGCATAAAACTGAACTTTTGGGTTGGTTGGCAAAATGGTCCATAGATATCAGCGGGTACGATATTGAATATCGACCCCGAACAACCATCAAGTCTCAAATCTTGCAGACTTCGTGGCTGACTTCACGCCAACCCTCGTACCCGAGGTTGAAATAGAACTGTTAGTAAAATCGGGTACATATTCGAGAATCTAGACCCTCTTACGGACGGTGCTTCGAACGTAAAAGGGTCCGTACTAGGCATTGTGCTTCGATGGAAGAGGGGACTATCTGTATCGGTCAGAACAGGCCTGGCCTTCTCTTGACTAATCGAGGCTGGATCATGATAGGCATCGATTCGACCTTGCGGTATATCAAGCCTCAGTACGAAGTTAGATTGCTAAGCCCTTAATTCAGAAACCGGTCAAGAACGAGATCATCCAAGATCGAGACCAAGCTGAATGGAGATCGGGTGAGATCGAAGGAGGTTTACCTAATCAAGTAACAGTAATCCGAAACATCTGTGATTGGGCAAGGATCACGGCGAAAATATCGGCACGTATTAAGATGAGGCCAGTTAATTAGCCAATCATGTGATTTCTTACTGTATTTAGAATTATACCATAAGTAGGACTCCTCTACTATATAAAGGAGGCCTAATCATTTGTAAAGGAACCAGATTCACGCAATTCAAAGCAATATACTATTCTTTAAGCTTTCAATACTTTGTTACTTTATATCTCATTCTGCTCATTCCTTTGGTTCGAGGGTAACCTGTATCGAGGGCCAAAGCTACACGTCTTATTTGTTTGATTTATTTTTCTTTACAGTCAATTTTTAATATCAATTCACATATTTTCTCAGTTTATGTCAAGCGAAATCACGTGTCCTTAAAATCGCATATAAATTCATTTGTCCATTTTTAGGGTAAAAACACTCTAACGAGTTATCTACTGATCTTCAGTGTGGATACTTGCACGTGGCTATTATGTAACTTGATTCTCTAAATACCATTTTCACAATCAGCATATAAAACTTGAACCTACATAGAATAGGGTTTAACCAAATTAAAGGGCAAAAGATTCCACCAGAAGAAGATTAGAAGAAACAAGTAGTGAAGCACAAAATGCAAAACTTATGAAGCATTACTTCCTTTTCACATTTGATCTATGTACCCCCAGAAGAAATGTAACAACAAAAATCATAGGATAAGGACAATTTGCAATAGTAAAAAGAATACTGTATAGAACACCAGTAAAATATAGATGATAAGATAGAATAAGGTGAGAAGAGAAGAGGAGCTTGTGGCATGTGCCCCTAAAAATAGGATAAAGTTTCGTTTGGCATGCTGGCAATATTCTACTGAAAAAATATCGCATTAATATGTCCTTCAGTTATTTCCTCCGTCTCATATAAACAATCATAATTACTAAAAGTAGTTGTCTCAAATTATTTGTCATTTTAGAAGTTCAAGACAAAATTGATTAGTTTTCCCTTTTTTACCCTTAGTTATAATTGTTCTTGAAGATGAAGATAACACATGAATAAAATAAATATTCAATGAAGAGAGATTATATTTTAAGATATAAAGAAGGGTAGAATAGTCCAATCTCTTTCCTAATTAATATTTCTTAAGGGGCGTGTAAAAGAGAAACACGACACATAATATGGGACAGAGGGGATAATATATTATGATGTCCAAATCCACTACTAAAAAGTAAATGGACACGGTCACATACAATATAATTTACCCAACTATGAGTCTGGGTCGAATTCTACAAAGAACAATAAGTAGGCGAAGGCGTGTAAGAGAATTATTACTTATTATGCTAAGGCAAACACATAGAATGATTTTGAGAAAATATTTATAACTAATTGCGAAAATATAAACTAACCTAGAAAGCAATTAAAATGATCAATGGCCACAAGTATGGATGCATAGGGAATTACACTCAAGTAACAATCTAATTTATTTAACGATTTTACAAATATGAGCGAATTTATGTTAATTAGCCTCGGGTAATAATTCTATATTAGCTTCTTCCAAAGACTAAAAAGACTTTCTAATTGAATTATCCCTAAAATAATTAAGATATTAAGCACACCAGAATATGGCTACAAGTAGTTCAATATTATCCCTAGGTAGAATCTATAAAATGAGGGTTAAAGCCTCAAGTTCTTGTTAATTAATCTTTCTTAACCCCAAATTATTTTTTCCAAATTTGGTTCGAGGTTAATGGGCGAGTCCTAGGGTTAGCTAATCCCTTTGGAAACATTAAAGAGCAAGAATAATTAAAGAAATAATAACTCACTTCAATATAACTAAACATCATTCAATACATAAGCACAACAAGATATTTAATCCACACTTTAACATGAATATTCCCATAAATAAGATTCATGTGTTGGAAAAAATACTACACACTTAAATATACAATACAAAGAAAGAAAATGAAGAAATGAGTAAGAAATTCTCAACCAAAAGCTTCAAATCTTCAAGACCCAAGTGTGTGTACAAGAACCCTAGCTTCCAAAACTTGTGTTCTCTAGTCAAGAAACTGAAAATAAGCCAAATATGTATTTTCAATAAGCTAGGTCGTGTATTTGTGGGTTTGAATTGAGAAAATATGAAATGCCAAGACTGTCCACAACTGAAGCCCGTTGACCGCACCTGCGGAAGGATCCTCACATGTGCGGCTCCGCAGATGCGGATAGCCTATCGCAGAAGCAAATTTTTGAACAATGTTTACTTCCACAGAAGTGGACCTTCATGCACAGAAGCGCGTCTGCAGATGAGGACATAAAGCGCGACCGCTAATAGGGTATAACAATCGCAGATGCAATGTCTTCCAGCTAGGTTTTCTTCCGCAGATGCAGGTCTTGTCTCGCAGATGCAAGATTACATAAGCGACATGTCTTCCGCAGATGCGAAATAACTGAAGGATTTTGCATTGTTTCAACTCTCTTTTGCTTAATTTCACTTCATTTGATTTCAATTATTTTCATGACTTCATTCCCCTGGAAATCTAGCAATACACACCATAAACAATCTTTTATTATAATTAACGGACGCAAAATCTAAAGAAAAAATTAAAATAAATGGTAAAATCACCACTCATCAACACCCCCAACTTAAAGTTTTTGCTTGTTCTCAAGCAAATCAAAACCAGCAACTCGATGAGGTTCTACCATTTAAAGTACAAGTAGCATTACTATCATTTACAAATCACATTCCCCAATTAAGCACCGTACTTATGGATTTGGTTGGTACTAATAATTAGTCTCAAGAATGTGAATCTCTACCAAATAACTCCCTCGTTAAAAACAACTTCAAGAATGCACTAGGGTTTCGAAATAGTCAAGTGATAACAACCAAGCCTCAAGAAGTGACTCAAAATCCCTAGTCTACTACATATACTCAATTTACTCAATTCAGGATATATCAATATTACCAGTCCATCCTAATCCATGTGCCCTCACAAGAAAGAAAATTTCAAAATTACCATATTTACAATAATAACATAGGGGACAAATGCATAAAGCCACTCACTCCAATCAAAGAATTTCAAGTGTTACGAAATATAATTCCATAAGCTTGCCCTTTTTTTAATTCGCCGCCTATTCAAAAGCATTTGTTTGGAGATCCCATAAGGACTTTTTAAGCTTGTAATGTAGGTTTAGGAAAGGGAAGGATAAGTATTTTGGATACAAGTGACTACACCCTCCTTGAACACTACTCATATTTGTCTTTCTTTTTGCACTTTGCTTCTTTTTAAACCACATGGTCCAATTGACATCTAGTTACCAACATAGAACCACCTTAAAGTACCTCTCTAGTTTTCTCAAGACTCCATCTCTTTTTTTTTATATTTATATACAAATATTTTCTTTTGGAGCTTGAGTGTCTTCATATAAACCACTTTGAGGTATATGTTTCTACACACAATTTACATCTTCACTATTTTCCTATTAACACCAACACCCCCAACTTAGGCTTTTAACCTCATTCTACTACTGGAAAATTTACCTATGGCAATGCTATTTATTGCTACAGATCAGTAACTGTTGCTATAGTTGGTTTATTGTTACGGTTATAACAGTTACAAATAGTTATTTTAAACTACCGGGACACTTAGTAACTGAACCATTCCAATAGGCTTAAAATCGTTCCGATAGAGATATATATTGCTACGTCTTGTATAACCGTAGCAATAAATCAATCTATAGTAACAGTTATATCTATCGTTACGGTTATTAATTCCCTCCTTATTTTTCACCCTAATTTCCTATACCCGCTAAAAATGAAAGTGGCCCACCATCTGACTTTTAATTTTTATTTTTTAGTTTTTATACTATGAAATATGTAAACTGTAGTCCTAAAAATTAGGGTACAAGCCTCCAGTATCGAAAATTGCCACCAAAGGTCATTTTCACCGCCAAAAATCCCCTTTCTCAGCCTCCACACCAAAATTCACCACCAAAGGTCATCGTTACCACGTTATCTTCTTGGATACCAGCCTCCAACTTACCAGCCTCCACCTCAAACAGTTTCTCAGCCTCCACACGAAATCCCCTTTTACAATTTCTCAATACTTCAATAGAAGATGTATGGTAACGATTCTCAGAGCATAGAGATTACTCCAATAGAAGAGTAATTTCACCTCTCACAACATTGTATGGTAACGACTCTCTACTCCATTTTCCCCTATTTGCTCTCCTTCTAAATCTTTCAATTTCCCAGCCTTCTACAGTCTTTTTTGAAGGAAATAATATCTCTAATCCCCTGCTAATGTCCCCGTTCTTTACCCAAAGCATGTTCGACAAAATTTTCAATCCTTAAATTTATAAAAATCGGTCCAAATCTCAGTCAAAAGGCGATCAAAATGCTGCGAAAGATAGCCATTATAGCAGCTCCAAATTACCATCTCTTCTCGCTTGACAGCGCCATTACCGACTCGCTCGCTCTCGGTAAGTTTTCTAGAGTAGTATCTTACTTCTTATTTTCTGGAGGAAGTGCTTAGTCGTGTCAATTTATTTGTTTGAAGAGTAAAGAAAACATTTGTATACGGTAAAACTGGGAGAGCCCTATTTTAAGGCTCCTACAGCATTCTGAGCCTTGACCTTGACGGTATCGGAGCGACATCCAAAGTTTTCACCCCGAGATGCACTCCTCGAAGAAGCATTCTGAGGGGTCTATATACCTCGAGGCGGAGCGAGAATTCGAAGGCCGTCATAAAAAGGAAGAAAACTCCCAAGAGGCACGTGATTAAAGTTGACAAAGTACACAAAATAGTACAGGACCGTACCGTGGCACTAAATGATTGTACCAGTCATCTCTCTCTCTTGTAATAATTACACATGTACTATGATGGGACTCCCCTTCATATATAAAGGGGACCCTTGTCACTTTGTAACAGACATGATATTCAATACAAGAACCAGAACATCCGCTGCTTTCTAACGGAAACATTCTCTACAATTGATTTATTGCTTTTAATTTATTGTGTTCTTGAGTTGTTCTTCATTTATTACTTGTTATTGATCGTAGATAGGCCATTCTTAAGGCCTTCAACACTGTTGCACCATTATTGATAGCCTCTTGTCAAGCTTCTAAATCTCGACCTCGAGGCCCTTTCCCACTTCCCTTGAGACCGGTCTCTCCATTGCCCGGTTTGCGCAATCTCGTCTCATTTTGTTCTTATCTCATTTTATCACTTCTCACTTAGCATCTACTGCCTAAAAAACTGGTATTAAAATAAATCACGTATTTTTAGAACCTCATAATCAAATATAATTGTAATTATCGTTTTTAAGGTAAACAATTTGGCGCCCACCGTGGGGTTAAAAATAATAGTGATTGTTTTCTAAAAACACAAGTTATTCTTCACATTTTTTCTTGTCCAAGAATCTTCAATTTCAGGTTAGAAAATGTCTAACTCAATAAACACACATAAAAACAACGGGAACCAGTGCTCAAACGGGCTAAAGTGCCCACCGCCATGAAAGAACGAACTCAAAACTGTATACCTAAAGGAATTGTTGTGTTCAGAGAAGAAGATGTTGAAGCATTGTCCCAACCACGTAACGATGCGCTGGTAATTTCTTTTCTCTTGAATAACGTTCAAATTAAGCGTGTGCTCGTGGATCCAGGTAGCTCGACCAATATAATCAGATTTGGGGTAGTGGAGCAGCTCGAGCTGCTCGACCAAATCGTACCCGATTCTAGAGCCCTCAGAGGGTTTAACATGGAGAGCGAAATGACAAAGGGGGAAATCATCCTCCTAGTCAACGTGTCTGGTATAGTTCGGGGCACCAAGTTTCATGTCATCGAGGGAGACACGAGATACAACGCCCTGCTCGGAAGACCATGGATACACGGCATCAGGGTGGTACCGTCGACTCTCCACTAGAAGTTGAAGTTCCCAACTACAGAGGGTATAAAAATGGTGTATGGCGAGCAACACGCGGCAAAGGAAATGTTCGCAGTGCACAACGTGGAGTCATAGCCCGTATACTCCACCTCGGAGGGGTCGGAATATGAACGGGTCCTGAGGATGGTGGGGAAGACTTCCTCACTCCTCGAACCTTCGTTGCCCCGAAGAATCGGACGCAACAAAATCAACAGTCGAAGAACTGGAGCAAGCTATTTTGATGAAACACCTACCAGATCAAAAGGTATACTTGGGAATAGGATTAAATCCCAAGCTCAGGAAATAACTCATTCAATTTCTTATTAACAACATTGATTGCTTTTCTTGGTCCCACTTAGACATGACAGGGATCTCCCCGGGAATAACCACCCATCGACTAAGCGTCGACCCTAGGTTCAAACCGGTGAAGCAAAAAAGGATGCCTCAGTCCGAGGTAAAGCATGCGTTCATCAAAGACGAGGTAACAAAACTCCTCAAAATAGGGTCCATCAAGGAAGTAAAGTATCCCGAGTGGTTGGCCAATGTAATAGTGATCTCCAAAAAGGGAACAAGTTAAAAATGTGCATATATTATAAGGATTTAAATAAATCATGCCCTAAAGATTCATTCCCCCTGCCCAACATCGATCGATTGATTGATGCCACGGCCGGCCACGAGATTCTCACCTTTCTCGACGCCTACTCCGGGTATAATCAAATTCAAATGAACCCCGAGGATAGGGAAAAGACTTCGTTAATCACGAAGTATGGCACATACTGTTACAACGTAATTCCCTTCAGAATAACAAACGCAGGGGCCACGTACCAGCGCCTAGTTTATAAGATGTTCGAACATCAAATAGGCAAATCCATGGAAGTTTACATTGATGACATGCTAGTTAAGTCTCTGCATGCAGAAGACCATTTGACTCATTTGCGGGAAACTTTCGACGTCCTTAGAAGTTACAACATGAAGCTCAACCCCGAGTAATGTGCCTTCAGCGCAGGTCCAGGTAAATTTTTAGGCTTCATGGTATTAAACAGGGGGATTGAAATCAACCCCGAAAAAATCAAGGCCATCGAAGAAATCACGATGGTGGACAATGTAAAGGCCGTACAGCGGCTGACTGGACGGATATCGATGTTAGGCCGATTCATCTCGAGGTCATCATATGGGAGCCATCATTTTTTCTTCCTACTCAAAAAGAAAAAAACCTTTGAGTGGACTCCGGAGTGCCAGCGCACCTTGCAGGAGTTGAAACGGTATCTCTCAAGCCCGCCTTTGCCGCACACCCCTAAAGAGGATGAAATGTTATACTTGTACTTAGCAGTGTCCGAAGTAGTGGTAAGTGGCGTGTTGGTTCGAGAAGAGCAAGGTACGCAATTACCTCTCTACTATATAAGTCGAACCCTGGGAGATGCTGAAACGAGGTACCACACTTAGAAAAATTAGCTCTTGCATTAATAAGTGCGTCTCGAAAATTGAAGCCTTATTTTCAATGTCACTATATATGTATTTAAACAATATATCCTCTTCAAAATATATTGCATAAACCTGAATTGTCAAGCCGGTTGGCCAAATGGGCCATCGAGCTCGGGGGTATGATATTGAATATCAGCCCCGAACGGCTATCAAGTCCCAAATTTTGGTGGACTTCGTGGATGACTTCACGCCCGCCCTTGTGCCCGAGGTAGAAAAAGAACTTCTACTAAAGACGGCCACATCATCGGGGATATAGACCTTATTCATCGATGGTGCCTTGAACGTGAAAGGATCCGAGCTCGGCATAGTTCTGAAGCCACCTACAGGTGGCGTAATTAGACAATCTATAAAAACTGCAAAGTTGAGTAACAACGAAGACGAGTATGAGGCTATGATTGCAGGTCTCGAATTGGCCAAAGGCCTAGGAGCGGAAGTCGTCGAAGCTAGGTGTGATTGCCTTATGGTAGTAAATCAGGAAAATGGGAGCTTTGAGGTTCGAGAGGACATGATGCAACGATACCTAGACAAACTTCAAATCACTTTGCATCGTTTCAAAGAATGGACTCTGGTCCACGTACCTCGGGAGAAAAACAGCAAGGCTGATGCACTCGCAAGCCTGGGATCATCCGTGGAAGAAGATGACATACTCTCCGGGGCTGTTGTTCAGCTGTCCAAATCGGTGATCAAATAAGGCCATGTTGAAATCAACTCCACCAGCCTGACATGGGATTGGAGAAACAAGTATATCGATTATTTGGTAAGTGGGAAGTTACCCACATAACCCAAAAGAATCAAGGGCCCTTCAGACTAGAGCAACCTGATTTTCACTCAACGAGAATGGAGCTCTATACAGGAGAGCCTTCGATGGGCCCCTAGTTGTATGCTTGGGACCAGGAGATACTGAGCTGAGAAATCCACGAGGGCACTTGCAGAAATCACTCTGGTGCTGATTCTTTGATTCAAAAGGTGATCAAAGCAGGTTACTATTGGGACAACATGGAAAGGGACATCAAAGAATTCGCCCGAAAATGCAACAAATGTCAAAGATTTGCGCCAATGATCCACCAACCCGGTGAACAACTATATTCAGTCTTATCGCCGTGGCCATTCATGAAATGGGGAATGGACATCGTCCTTCCCCTACCAACGGCGCCAAGTAAAGCTAAATTTATTCTATTTATGACTGATTTGTTACATCCCGCATTTTCGTATGTTAAAGTTTCGCCATAAGTTAATCGACGTAAGTTCGGGGATGGGATGATTTTGATATTTTAAGCATTATGCTATTTCAAACAAATGTTAAGTAAATTCGTGAAGGTGAGAGGGGAAACAAGTCAAAGAAAATGAATTTTCGTCCAAGTTTGGCATGTTGGGATCAAATACGGGCCAAACATTAATACCGATATTTATGGACTAGTATGATACATGGTACCATATGACCATGATAGAATAATATATAAAGTGTATTAAAAATAAGTAGAATTTTAAGTAATTTGAGATAATTCTTAATTATGTGGATTATTGGTTAATGAGGGAATTAGCAAGTTAATAAAAATTAGTGGGTAATTAATTAATAATCTTGGATAAGACCAATGTGACAGCACCCCAATCCCCTTTAAGTGACTCATTAAGTCTTGCATACATGGCATATTTGGAGGGATTAGGAAGGATTAGCCATCCAACAAGTGGGACACACACAAAAGCTTTCTATGATTAATAAGAATCTGATCAAGTATGAATCAAGCATGGATATGGAATAGTATATTCATAGCTTCTTGGTTCTGTACTTGTTTTTGTTTGTTGGAGTGCCTCAAATATGTAGACAAGAAAGTTGTTTCTGTCTAAGATTGCAATGTACGATGAAACAACTCCATTGTCCTGAAAGGAAAGAACCACAATTGACGATTTGGAAGAGAAAATAATTCGAGTTCAGGTGCGCAAACGCTTCACTGGATCATGAATGAATAAAAAAAATGTTCAACACGGGACTACTAGATTGATTCCAGAAAGAACTATAAAGATCTTTGTTTCTCTGTGATCTAATTTTTGTTGTTTGCACACCGTATTTATGGCTTTTCAAACTAAAAGCACCAAATCCGATTGAAGATGTATGAACGGTGAATCTTACATAAGGGAATACGGTGTAATCTTTCTCGAGAGAATCGACTCAGGTATGTTAAGGCTATCCCTTCTTTCTTTTGGCATGGTCCAAATTACTGAAGAAACGAGCAAATACACAGCTTCTATAAATTACTCTATTCATAGAAATAGTAGGGGTGTCTATATTTTTGATTTCCCATGAGAATTATTATTATTTTCTGTTCATGGGTCTCAAAATAATACGAAGTTGGAAAAGTTTATCCGGAAGGAATATGGAAATTATTACGTACTTTTCATGCATTTCATACATGTGCATTGACCCATGACCAGATGGCATTATTACGCGTATATATGTAAATATATGTATATGGGATATGGGAAAAGTTTACGGCATCATATACACACCACCACCTGATCAGCTGATATATGATGATGATGTTGCCCACAGTGGCTGAAATATGATTCAAACGACGTTATATACACGTATATACGTATGTATATTCAAACGGCATGATATACGCGTATATATGTATGTATATATATGTATATGGGATATGGAAAAGGTTATGGCGTTATATACGCACCACCACCTGATCAGCTGGTATACAATGATGATTTTGCCCACAGTGGTCGATATGATATGATGGGATGCCCTCAGAGGCTGATGATGTTATGAAACATGTACCTATGCACGACATGACATTCATATGCATATGCATGACGCTAAAAGTAATTTATGATTTACAAAGCTATTCAGGCTTACAGGTTGAGTCATGTGCTCTATATTTCTTCCATGTCTCTTATGTACTTATTTATGTGCCTTACATACTCGGTACATTATTCGTACTGACGTCCCTTTTGCTTGGGGACGCTGCATTTCATGCCCACATATTTCGATATACAGGTCGAGAGCCCTCCAAGTAGGCTATTAGCTCAGCGGAAGATGTTGGTGCACTCCATTTTCTTCAGAGTTGCTTGTTTGGTTAGTATGATTTAGACGTGTATTGTTTGGCATGGCGATACTCTATCCCGATCTTTATGACATTTATGTACTCTTAGAGGCTTGTAGACATATGTCGTGTACGTGAAAGATTGTACGGCCTTGTCGGCTTATGTTTTGAGTTTATAAATGATTATGTTGGCCTATTAGGCTTGTATGTCACATGTATATGATGATGTAATAAGAAAGATACGTTACGTTGGTGCTCGGTTGAGTAAGGTACCGGGTGCCCGTCGCGGCCCATCGGTTTGGGCCGTGACATGATTACTTCTCAAAATGGGTGGAAGCACATGCCTACAAGAAGATAAGAGAAAAAGAAGCCATGGACTTCATCTGGGATCATATCATGTGCCAATTCGGGATCCCCTCCGAGATAATGTTTGATAACGAGAAGCAGTTCATCATAGGCACAATAACAAAATTTCTCGATGATCACAAAATCAAAAGAATCCTATTGACACCCTACCACCCATGTGTGAATGGGCAGGCCAAATCCACAAATAGTACCATCATTTGAAACTTGAAAAATAAGTTAGAAAATGCTACTATGGGCATATCAGACAACCTCTAAATCGAGCACAGGAGAGACACCGTTCTCTTTGGTATACGGGTCCGAGGCTTTGATCCCGGTTGAGGTCGGAGAGCCAAGCACCATATTTTGGCATGTCATCAAAGATTCAAACAAATAGGCCATGACTACGGCCCTCGAACTATTAAACGAGAAGCGAGAAGCTTCGTTGGTCCGGATGGCCGCCCAAAAACAAAGAATCGAAAGATACTATAACCGAAGAACAAACCTCCGCTATTTCGGAGTCAGGGACTTAGTCCTAAGAAAAGTCACCCTATGCACTCGAAACCCTAATGAAGGGAAGCTAGGCCTAAGCTGGGAAGGAATGTACCGCGTCCTCGGAGTAATCTACAAAGGGTCCTACAAACTCGGTACCATGGAAGGCGAGAAACTTCCAAACCATTGGAACATATCAATGCTCAAACGCTATTATTACTAAGGTATAATCCTCTCCTTCTTTGCTTCGCATTTTACACTAACCAAATGTGCAGGTGTGCAATTAAAGGGAATCAAAGCACCCTCCAGCTCGATGGCCTTAGGTTTTAAAGCATCCGTTGCGGTCTTTTTCCCTCACGTCAGATTTTACCCCAAATGGGTTTTACCGACGGGGTTTTTAATGAGGCAAAATCCATATGCTACCTAAGAAGAACTCACCAAGTATTCAAGGATTCTCTTCGATCAGCCTCAAATACTGAGGGGAATCCCCCCAGGAAATCACCTCCTCGAAGAAACCAAAAGATGCCAAAGAGGGTCTCAACATGAGAACGATATATAGGACCAAACGGTCGAATGAACCGTGTCCACATAGAGTAAATCGAACCCTCGATGGTGAAAAAATGTATACTTGTACCAAGTAATCGAAGGAGAACCCCTTATCGTCGAAACACTTCACGCGTCAAAGGAGTTTGCTACTTTCACAAGAAACGGCCCCAGGGCTAGAAATTTCCCGAACAATCAGGGACTAATACCGAAAACTAGAAGCCGTAAGACCTCAGGGAAGGTAACTTCGAGCCCCATAAGCCCTCCATGAGGCACCATTGTAAGCCCTCCATGAGGCAAATTGACAACTTTCGATTTCTCGGGGACTACCATTGATAGTCACCTCAAGCTTACAAGCCCTCCACGAGGCAACGACAAGACTGTAAGACCTCAAGCAAGTCATGCAAAAATTATCAATATCTTAAGAAAGGGCATAACCACAGCTCGGGGACTGTCCTCGACAGCCGCTCCATCGAGTCACCAAAAATTCAAAGACGTAAGACCTCAGGGCCGGCAACTTCAAACCCATAAGACCTCCACGAGGCAATATCGCATCCGTAAGACCTCAGGGCTGGAAACTTCAAACTCGTAAGCCCTCCATGAGGCAACATCAAAATTGTAAATCCTCGAGCAAGGCATGTACAAATTTGTAAGACCTTAAAAAAGGCATAATCCCCATATCAAAGTCAAGGCTGTATATCGAACTTGTAAGAGCCCAAAAGGAATACCCTCGATATAGACGCCGTGGCTATCTCACTCGGGGACTACAAGGTCACGGCCAAACACAATGACCATCGTCATAAGGCTCCGGCCAAACTAATGCAACTTGGAGATGTCCGACTGTTGCCATAATATCACAAGCCTCCAATTACTTCAAAAAACTTCGAAAAGAACCGGTTAAAGGTCGTACCGACCTAAAGCGTAAGAGCCCAAGTTTCCAGCTACACCAAAGGTCGTACCGACCAAAAGCGTAAGAGCCCAAGTCACCGGCTACAGGTCGTACCGACCCAAAGCGCCTCACGGTCGATTTGAGAACCCGAGAGCCGTTGAGCTCGAGTCGAAACCCGACTCAGAGACTAAGCCCGAAATGGTTAACTAAAAGCGCATAAGGTCCAAAAGCGTAAGATCCCAAGTCGCCAGCTACACCAAAGGTCGTACCGACCAAAAGCGTAAGAGCCCAAGTCACCAGCTATAGGTCGTACCGACCCAAAGCGCCTCAGGGCCGATTTGAAAACCTGAGGTCCGTTGAGCTCGAGTCGAAACCCGAACTGAATACTAAGCCCAAAATGGTTAACTAAAAGCGCCTCAGGGCCAAAAATGTAAGAGCCTAAGTCGCCAGCTACACCAAAGGTCGTACCGACCAAAAGCGTAAGAGCCCAAGTCGCCAGCTACAGGTCGTACCGACCCAAAGCGCCTCAGGGACGACTTGAAAACTTGAGGGCCGTTGAGCTCGAGTCAAAACCCGACTCGGAGACTAAGCCCGAAATGGTTAACTAAAAGCGCCTCAGGGCCAAAAGCGTAAGAGCCCAAGTCGCCAGCTACACCAAAGGTCGTACCGATCAAACACGTAAGAGCCCAAGTCGCCAGCCTAAAAAGCCTCAAGGCCAATCTATAACCCCAAGGGTTTCATTTCTAAGTCCTATTAATCGGAATAATCACCAACAGGCATTAAATCTTATTTGAAGATACCAGAAAAGAAACAAGGACCTCGGTATCCCTGGCTCTGAATCCTTCCCGCATCAGGGCATCTTTTTTCTTAAGCTGCGAAGATCAGTCCGATAAGGGTAAACTACTAATATCAATTACAAAACACAAAGCACCTGAAGGCTATGTTATCTGCTCATCAACGTCGCTTCATTTTCGAGATGCCGTTTCTAAACGAGCTCGGAGGCCCATCGCCTCCTCCTCCTTTTGGGAGAGAAGAGCCTTGAGCTCATCCACATCCGATAAAAATCTCCTGCACTCCCCCTCGTAATGGGTCAACTCAGACTGAAACTTGGTTGTGGTCCTATTGTAAAGCACTTTCGCCTGAAAGAAGGGGAGTCAGAGAAATGGTAATCAAAGCTCGAAACAATCAACAGAAATATTACCTGCTTCCAAATCTTTTCAGCTTCCTCGAAAATGAGCAAGGCATTACCTCTTCTCGGCCATAGCGAAGAGCCCCTCAGCTGTGTCTTTCCCTCCGAGGGGCACCCTCGCGCTAGAAAATTCTATATTCGAGGCATCCCGTATCTCCGTCGGGGGAAATGGTGAAACCGGCAGAAAGTCACCTCCATCACTTCCCCCGGTTAGGTCAATCGGGGTCCTCGGTTCACAGCCAGGCTTCCGTAACTCACCTACCGAGTGCCCTTCGGCCCGGGGAGTATTTCGGTCAACAGCCGGATCAGGGGCATCATCCGATCTACCCTCGAAAACCTTTCCGGTCCCGGGTATGACAACATCATCATCCCTCAGCTCAACAGTCAGCGGATCAGCAAAGGCATAGGCAGTTATGCTTTCACTTCCCTCGGCCGATATCGGTGAATCCTTTCTCTCATCTAAAGTCGAGGAGTCGGCCTCAGACCTTTGCACTACGGCTCTCTTTGGCTCCAGAGTCTCGGTCGACGATCCCCTCTTCCTTTTCTTCCCTTCATTCGGGGTCGGGATGTCTGCTCCCCAAGGTAATGATTCTCTCATCAAAGAAGCCTCCCCTAGGCCTACATAAACACAAGAAGTCAGAATATATCCAGGGGATGTCTCTTTTAAACATAATTTAGGTATTGCAAAAGGAAAGGTCCCACCATGATTTTTGGCTTCCCATCGATCCCTGGCTAGGTCACACCACACATGTTCGGCATATGGGCAGGTAGAATCAAGCTGGCGAACCCAGCTCGAGAGGTCCTTAACCGCATCGGGATACCACGCAACAGCTGCACCATCAAAGGGAGTTAGTTTCAGGGAGAATTGGTACAAAGGGGAATTAAGATGTTCACTTAGAATTTGTGTTCCATTTCTCAGGGAACGACATCCTATCAGATCGAATCAGATCCAAGGTCCTAAATCGAACAAAGCGGCTCATCCACCCCTGTCCTTGCCATCATCGGTAGAAGCAAAATAGACCCTCGAGGCCCGGAGTTGAAGTTTAATCAGACCGCCCCGATAAATTCGGGGACTGTACATTCTAACTAAATAGTCAAGGGTGAAAGGCATCCCCTCGACCATGTTTGCAAAATGCCTAATCATGTAAATAGCTCACCAACACGACGAGTGAATCTGGCTGAGCGTCACTTGATACCGCTTGCAGAAATCGAGAACGACGGGGTCTATCGACGGTGAAGACGGCCCTATTGGGCCCAGGGTAAATGGATAGGTGTATACACTAAGAAAACCGATCTTATGGGTCGTTATGTCTTCATCCTGAGAGGGAATCTCCACTTGCATCGCATCTCCCCAGCAATAGTCGGCCATTACTCTCTGGACGTTTGTTATTAGGCTAATATAATGGGATATGGGTTTGCACTGTCCCTGCTTCGAGGAAGGTTTATTGACATTAAAATCGGAGGTCGTTTCACAGGGTCCGGGGATGCACTCCTCGAGATTCGGGGGAACAATTGCTTTCCCCGAAAAGGAACGTGAAGAAGAGGGGGCTTTATCATCTTGTTGAATAGTTTTGGAAGTCTTCGTCATCCGTGCAGTAAGGTTTCAAAGAAAACAAGAGGGAACTTATCAGAAGGAGAAAACAAGAAAGAAGTAATGAGAGCTCTTTTTAGAAGAGATTACAAGAGGCAATGAAGAAAGGAGAGGCAGGGGAAGAAGTATTTATAGAGGCCAATCGCGCACGTTGGGGAAAGCCAAAAGGCAGCCAACCGCCAAAATAAATTCGAATCTTTTCAAAAAATTGTGCGTATATGATCTCTGAGCATCTCTCACATCGGTTGCTTACGTGGCATGACTGACACGACAATGAAAGCATTGAAAAGTTGGTGAATTCAAATCGTTTCTTGTCTTTTCATTCCAAGAAACACGGAGACTATCTGTATATCGTAAAATCGGGAGAGCCCGATTTTAAGGCTCCTACAACATTCTGAGCCTCGACCTCGACGGTATCGGAGCGGCATCCGAAGTTTTCACCCCGAGATTCACTCCTCGAAGAAGCATTCCGAGGGGTCTATATACCTCGAGGCGGAGCGAGAATTCGAAGACCTTCATAAAAAGGCGAGAAACTCCCAAGAGGCACGTGATTAAAGCTGACAAAGTACACAAAATAGTACAGGCCCGTACCGTGGTACTAAATGACTGTACCAGTCATCTCTCTTTCTCTTGTAATAATTACACATGTACTATGATGAGACTCCCCTTTATATATAAAGGAGACCCTTGTCATTTTGTAACAGACATGATATTCAATATAAGAACAAAAATATCTTCTGTTTCTAACTGAAACATTCTCTACAATTGCTTCATTGATTTATTGTTTTTCATTTATTGTGTTCTTGAGTTGTTCTTCATTTATTACTTGTTATTGATCGTAGATAGGCCGTTCTTAAGCCTTCAACACTGTTGTGCCGTTATCGATAGCCTCTTGTCAAGCTTCTAAAGCTCGACCTCGAGGCTCTTTCCGACCGCCCTCAAGACCGGTCTCTCCATTGCCCGGTTTGTGCAATCTCGTCTCATTTTTGTTCTTATATCATTTTATCACTTCTCATTTAGCATCTACTGCCTAAATAACTGGTATTAAAATAAATCACATATTTTTAGAACCTCATAATCAAATATAATTGTAATAACTCTTTTTAAGGTAAACAACATTGCATGTGCAAACTGGATTATATACATGTTATGATTTGACTCATATTCCTCTAACATATGGATCTACCCATGCCTTATCGACATGGCCAAGTTCATCCTTTTTTGTTTCTTTTTCTTAACCACAAGATAACACTTCCACAATGCAAATTCAGTATTATCCTTTCGGTTCCATTTTGTTTGGCTTAGGCTGTTCGGAGGGCAAAATATACCTTTTCAGTTTTGACCCCTTTAGTTTTTCTAATCTTTACTTAGTTAAAAGATTAATGGTTATTGTTTTTCGGAGGACAGCTATAATCAAGAGACTGTAGTTCAAATCGTAATATCACGAGTTTGGATTTTAATGACATCATTATAGACTATTTTTCTTCAATTGTACCTTTCCATTTTGCTTGTTGACTATACATGAGTTAAATAAGGCTAATAACTATCAGAAAGGAAGAAGATTTTAAAGAAAAAGAAGGGTTTTGTATTGGTCATAACTACTTGACAGATTGTTCATTTTCAAACTCTTGTCTGTAGTCACAAAAACTACTCAGTTATCTTCAACTAAGCTTTTGAATATTGGATTGAGAAGAGTCTGATTGGAGCGACATGAATACTGAGAATCCATCTAGCTGACCCAACTAGCTTGGGTTCGAGGTATTGTTGTTGATATAGGGTGTGCAGTACAATAAATGAGACATCATTTTGGGATTACATAGCACTCCGTATCCAAATATTTATTCTTTTTATATACAGGACTTCATTTTCTGTATGTTCTCATAAGTTAGTCCTTCCTTTCCAAGTAAAAGAACGGGTTATATAATATTTAAGGAATTATAACATTTGTATAGTAAGGTCAATTTAATTATGAGGATTGGGTATTTGAGACAAATAAGAACTTTTTGGAAAGTGTCATACTCTGTTGCTGGAATATTTGGAGTCAGATTTTTCAATGCTCTTAATACTGGCTTACTGAAGGCATGTTAGGAGAGACTTTTTGCTCGGACAGCTGAGACAGTTTTTCAAAGCCATTCTGTTTCAAGAATGTAACAATGTTTAGGCCATTGTTTCAAGCATGTCTTACAAAATGAATATTTTTCTTCATCCACGTATAAATATTGTGTTACTGACAGGAGAGAGCATATATTCGCTTCGTGTGTCACGAAACGTGCTTCTTTTTTCTTTTTACCTCCAAATATGGACTTCGTGATTCCTTGACCTTGCTTACCTTAATACTAATTTTGATGATTTGAATATATTATATAGGATATTCATGGATTATGGTGATAAAAGTTGGAGAATCTCCTTAGATGGACGGATGAGTATATAGGCGGAGTGAATTATTTTCTTGATAAGGCATTTGAACGAGCCGCCCAAAGAAATGAAATATAATGCCCTTGCAAAAAGTGCATTAATCGCTATTGGCATTATAAAAATGTGGTGAAGGATCATTTGGTTGTTCATGGATTTGTTGATGGTTATACCAAATAGGTTTTCCACGGGGAGAGATTTTCCTCGAGAAATACACCTCTTCCAAGCAATGATGATGAGTGCTCTAACACGCGTGACAATATTGATGGAATGTTTCATAATACATTTAGAAATATAGAGGGTAAGGCAGGGGATGAAGAAGGAGATGGGGAAAGACAACCTGAAGATGCAAGAAATTTTTTTCAGATTACTGGAGGAAGGAAAACAAGAGTTATATCCGGGGTGTGAAAATTTCAGTAAACTGAGTTTAACTATTCGGTTGTACTTGCTTAAATCCTTGCATGAGTTGAGTAATGTGGATTTCTCAAATTTGTTAGAGTTGATAAAAGAGGCATTTCCCTTTGCTCAGGTACCAGAATCTTTCAACAAGGCTAGATTTGGGTGACATGCATGCCCTAATGATTGCATGTTATTTTGGAAAGAAAATGAGAAGGTCAATAATTGCTTTATTTGTGGGTCTTCAAGATGGAAGAATGCTGGTCCTTTGACTAATGGAAGCTCTAAAATCCCTGCAAAGATTTT
Organism: Nicotiana knightiana; assembly: GCA_005239525.1. NCBI lineage: Eukaryota > Viridiplantae > Streptophyta > Magnoliopsida > Solanales > Solanaceae > Nicotiana > Nicotiana knightiana. The sequence goes on from ML431040.1 coordinate 26,372, forward strand.
AAGGTATTTTCCTTTAAAGCCTAGGCTTCAGAGGATATTCATGTGTCCTGAAACGACTGCTACAATGAGATGGCATGCTAATGAATGACTCAATGATGGGAATATAAGACAACATGTTGATGGGGAAGCTTGGAAGGATTTTGATTCTTTGCACCCAGATTTCTCTAGCGATCCTCATAATGTTAGATTGGGTCTTTCAAGTGATGCTTTCAACCCATTTCAGACGATGAACATTTCTTATAGCACGTAGCCTGTTATGTTAATGAACATAAGATTTTCATGAAGCCAGATTATATAATGTGTCTATGTTCATTCCAGGTCCATCGTCTCCAGGAAATGATATAGACATGTACCTACGACCATTAATTGAAGAATTGAACGAACTATGGGAAACAGGGATATACACATTTGATGTTGTAACCAACCAAACTTTCTGAATGCGTGCTTTCTTATTGTGGACAGTTAGTGATTTTCCAGCATTAGTTATGCTTTCAGGATGGAGAACTAAGGGGAAATTGGCATGCCCCACTTGCAATTATGACACATTCTCTAAATATCTCAAACATAGTCACAAGATGTGTTACTTGGGTCATTGAAGATTTTTGCCTCTTGATCGTCCATTCTGAAGAGATAAGAAGTCAATTGACGGTAAAGAGGAGTATAGACTTGCACCTGCTCCTTTGTCAGGAGAAGAAGTGTTTGAAGAGCTGATTGAATTCAACAATATCTTTGAAAAGGGAACTAAAAAAAGGCCTCGGAGTGATAAGGGTTCGTGGAAAAAGAGATCCATTTTTTTTAATTGCCATATTGGGTGCACAACAAATTGAGGCACAATCTTGATGTGATCCACATTGAGAAAAACATATGTGATAGTTTGCTCTGGACTTTATTGGAAATAGATGGAAAGTCAAAGGACCATGAAACTTCTCGCTATGACTTACAAGAAATGGGGATACGAAAAGAGCTACAACTAAAAACAAATAAGGATGGAACTATAAGTTTGGCTAAATATTGTTTCTACATGAAACAACAAGAGAAAATTTTATTTTGTACTATCATAAAAAATGCTAAATTACCAAAAGGGTGTGCTTCAAATATTTCAAAATGCGTGCATGTGAAGGAGATGAAAATATCAGGGTACGTGAGTCATGACGCTCATTTTATGATGCATTACTTGCTCTAGATTGCTGTTAGAAAAGTATTGCCTAAGAATGTTTCATTGGCCTTGATTAGGTTGGGAAATTTCTTTAGAGCTATATGCAGTAAGTGATCTTGAAAATATGCAGTCTGAAATTGTTGAAATAACATGTAAGCTTGAAAAAAAATTTCATCCAATATTTTTTGACATAATGCTACATTTGCTGTTCATTTGGAAGCTTGGGGGTCCGGCTCATCTTCGTTGGATGTATCCTATTGAGAGAAACCTATATAAGTACAAGGAGTTTGTACATAATTGATCTTGTACAGAAGCGTCAATAGCAGAGGGGTTTTTGGCTGATGAGTGCTTGAATTTTTGTTCGAGATACCTACATGATGGTGTGAAGATAAAATTCAGTAGGTACCAAACTGTGGATGATGAGTGCTCTCAAAATTTGTCACATTTATTCCCTAATATAGGCCATCCAATTGGAAGTAAGAAAAAAATACTTTTCTCATGGATTCACAGCTATGTTTTAAAGCACATCGGTATGCTCTGTTCAATACTGGAGATGAGCAAATGGAAAAGTTTATCGAGTAACATAAACTTTATATATATTTTTTATATTTTATACTTGTTTATTATATGATTAAACTTGAAATATTCATGATTGCAAGGAACATAAGAATTTAATTGTTAATCAAAGTAGATCAAATGCATGGGAAAGAGCGAGGAATCACAGTCGAGAATTCAGTAATTGGTTTAAAGAGAAAGTTAAAAATATTGTAGTGCTAGATTATTTATGATGGCTAGCCAAGGGACCCAATATGGTGGCCAAAAGACATACTGCATATTTTATTAATGGATACCGATTTCATACTAAATAACGGGATTCCCGATGCAAGACTCAAAATAGTGGAGTGACTTTATCTGCAACAATTGATAGTTTTGCTAGTGCTAGGGACCAAAATCCCATCGATGGTGAGGTTATCTATTATAGAGCTTTCAGGATATCATTGAGGTTGATTATTTTGGTTGTTTTAGCATTGTACTATTTATATGTGATTGATTTCGTAATGAAATAAATGATTATGGGTTAACTCAGGTGTACTTCAATAGATTATGCAGTACAAATGACCCTTTTGTGTTGGCATCACAAGTTTATCACTTTTTTTTATATGGAGGATCCAATTGAAAAAGATGTTTATTATGCAAGGAATAAAGTACCTGTTGATTTGCATGATCTAGAGGAAGAGAATTGTCCCAATATTGGAGACACATTTTGGAGGGAACCTAATAATTACATTGGTTCCTCCTCTAGATTACTTGATGTTGACGTTAGATGGTCAAGAGAATATGTACTCGTTGATATTCCAACTAATGCACAACATTCACATGATATGGTTATAGAATTGGAAGAGGAGGATAGGTTTGATGATACTGACCGGGACTGGATGGAAGCAGATGATTAAATAAGAAAGTTATGAAATTCTTTTAAATATATATTTTTTTGAGTAAGTGATAATGCATAATCTATTGAAGTACAC
>ML431042.1:7659-27878 GCA_005239525.1 Nicotiana knightiana
CCCCTCCCCCCAATACGGTAAGCACAACATGAGTATCTATACTTGACAATAACAAGGAGTCCCGACTCCATTAGTAGTCCTTAACTACGTGTATGCTTGTGCAGGTGTCCTAACATGATTTCAACAACCACTAGACATAAGGAAAACAAAAGAGGCAACACGTTCATTTTTCATCTCATAAATTATCACACGAATGAACTCATACGGTAAGTGTTCCAGTACACAATATCAACAACAAGGAATGACCCCAGGACAACACAACTATCACAAACAATCCCTTCCATATCCCACCTTGTCACGCCACGTGTGCAATATTAAAGTATATGCTCGCCTTGTTTCGTCACACATGCATAAACATGTTTCCACCTTGTCACGCCACATGCACAACACTCAATATCGTATCCCGCCTTATCACGACACATGTGAAATTATCAATAGTAACACGGCATGGCAGAAACCTCATGAAAATCCCCATATCAACAACCACACAGCAAAAACCTCGTGCATCACCACAACAAGAACAACAACAACAGTGGCAACAGTTCAAGATACAATTAATACATCAACTCAAGAGATTTCGACCACAAGATAGGCAAAACTAGTTCACGAGAAATAAACATAATAAGGATATCTAGGCATATTACGAATCACTCAACAAGGAAGGGAAATAACATGTAACAGTCGCACCTAATTACACGGGTGAACACAAGAAATCAACAAAATCCGATAACTCCATACAAGGCAAGTCACGAAGGTAAAGAATATCTAAACTTCCTTTAAGGTTGAGCAGTTACGAGAATATTCAACAATTTCCACTTAAGGACAAGCAGCATAGAATAATCATAACTTCATTTAAGACCAAAACAATTATAGGTTGAGATGAAGATAATTGCAAAATTTGAGATATGCAGTTAAGAAGATATAGCATGACAGTAAAGGAAATAAAACCTTCAGATAAGTGAATTAGGAGTCAAGTAGGCAATAAGAGTAAATCCAAAAGTAAGAACTTCCACATTTAAGAAAATAAAGATGACACTAGAAATTAGGAAATTCAATCATGCTAAGGACACTTCATACTCGACGAATATAAGGATCTAAGATTCTTAAAGGGTCAACTTTCCACAAATAAGTTCGAGCATGCGCTCGCCACCTCGCGTACACGGACTACAATCAACATAGAAGACTCAAATCCTAAGGGGTAATTCCCCCCCCCCTCCCCCACAAGGTTAGGCAAGATACTTACCTCAACCGCTCAAAACAACTTGAAATCACGTTCTTGCCACGGGTATCCGACTCCCAATGGCCCAAATCTACTCAAATCAATAGCATCGTGTAAATAATACTACAAGCAACTAGTTTAACAAATAAATTCGAAGCTGAAACGCGAAATTAGGAAAATTACCCAAAACGTTCCCCGGGCCCACATCTTAGAATCGGGTAAAATTATATTTTCCGGACACCCATTCACTCACGAGTCTAAACATATGAAAATCTCTCAAATCGGAGGTCAAAAACCCAATCAAAACTTAATAATTCTGTCTATGAAGTTTATCCCATTTTCTACCCAAATTTTTCAAAATTAAAGGTTAGATTTATGATTGGAAACAAGGAAATTAGTCTATAATGGATAGAAATCACTTACCCAAATTACCCAGGTGCAAAAGCCTCCAAAAATCGCCTCTCCCGAGCTCCCTAATTCAAAAATGGTGAAAATAACATAAAACCTCGGTTCTGCCCCTTTTTTGCCCAGCAATTCCTCACTTGCGCCCCGTACCTGCGGAACTATCATCGCAGGTGCGAAAAACCACTAAAACGTCTGGGGTCTCACCTGCGGTCAAATGGCCGCACCTGTGGCTCTGCACCTGTGGAAAACTAACCGCACCTGCGAGGATTGGGGGTTTGGGCTAATTCCGCACCTACGAACTCCTCGCCGCACTTGCGTGTCCGCACCTACGGAAGGTCCATCGCAGGTGCGAGACACCAGAACCAGCAATGGTTCAGCTGTCTCCCAAGTTCTAAAAACACCCGATGAGTATCCTAAGCATAGCCGAGGCCCTCCGGAACCCCGTCCAACCACACACACAAGTCATATAACCTAACACGGACTCGCTCGAGGTTTCAAACCACATAAAACAACACTAACACGATGAATTAAGCTAAAAATCCATGAAAATTCTTCAAACTTCTATAAACATTAAGTTTTTCATTTAAGGTTCGAATCAGGTCAAACTAAGTACGTTTCTTACCAAATTTCACAGATAACACATATGAATCATATCGAACTTGTATCGGGCTTCGGAATCATAATACGGGCCCGATATCACAGGTTTCGCCTCAAATTTCATTTCAAAATCCTTTATATTTTTCAGAAAACAATTTTCTTTAAAAATTCATTTCTCGGACTTGGGACCTCGAAATTCGATTTCGGGCATACGCCCAAGCCCCATATTTTTCTACGGACCCTCCGGGACCATCAAATCACGGGTCTGAGTCTGTTTACCAAAAACGTTGACTGAAGTCAACTTTATTCAAATTTCCAAGACAAAATTTTTATTTTTATCAACTTTTCACATAAAGGTTTCCCGGTTACACGCCCGGGCTGCGCATGCAAATTGAGGTGAGATAGAAGGAGGTTTTCACAACCTCGGAAAACCAAATTATATAGAATATACGGGATGACCTTTTGGGTCATCACAAACAGCTCATCACGGAACCACACAGATTCTCATGCCACACAGCTCGTACACGAACTCAGCAATAACTCAGTTATGCAGTATAAATAGAAGGAAATCAAGGTATACGTATTATCTAACAAGTACAAAATGTGTAACAACAAAAGTACAGTTTCATTAAATCATCCCACAGATGGAAAACAGAACAACAAATAAACACAAGGAAAGGGTATCCCATATAACATCCGTTGCGGCGTGTAGCCCGCTCCCAGATACTCATCAAGCCAAAGTGCTCGAGTTCACTGATCACATGAATATTGATATCATTTATGCTTGATGAAACGGTGCTGAAACATATCAAATCAACTCGGAATAAACTCAAATTTTGCACACAAGTCCTAATACATCATACAGAGCTACTTGTGCCCCCAAACTACCAAGCGAAGTGTAAATTCTCAAAACGATCGGTCGAGTCGTACAAGAAGCTTACTCGAGTGAGGCTTACAAGCTGGTTGATGCAACTGGCATGATAATCGGCCCTATCAATGGCAAGTTTCTGAAGAAGTATTATCCTTGAAGTTGCAACGTTCCTCGACGCATGAGCCTAAACTGCATGTTTCTAAATTCCCGGCCCACATGAGTCTAAACTGTGTACGGCCCACCTAAAAAAGTAAAAAAAGAGTCCGATAGGTTGAAAACATCGAAAGAGGCGACCTAGGCAAAAGTTAGGACATAAAAAAAAGAGTCTGCTAGGTTGAAAACCTCGAAAGAGGCGATCTAGGCAAAAGTTAGGACAAAAAAAATACCCATTCGGAACTACGGTATGACTTTATCCTCTTCACCGAGGTACGTAGGAAGCTTAGAGTTTCATTCTGAGCTCAGTCGCATGATTACAAAAGATACATTGTGCTCCCATCGTGTTCGAATAAAGTTTGATGAAATGTAGTTCATTCAACCACCACTTGAAAATCGAGTTGAGATACCATTTTTCTGTTAAACTTTGGGTCCCATTTGATTTAAAGGGGGCAAGCTGCTAGGTAAAATAGTGTCTTCACTGAAATGATGACAATGTTTGCATCAAAGTCTGGGGATTCGTTATGTCTTCATGTTCGCATAACCTTCAGTTTGTTGGACTTCGTATTCGCTTATTGCCATAAAAAAGGGGATATTGAATTTTGATTGATAGCAAGAAAAACATCTTGTGACTTCGAGGCTTCCGTACCAAAACATAAAAGTTTTGGCAAAGTCGCACCAATTCGAAACTGTCAGTATATCAAAATCTGATGTTGACTTCGAAATATCAACTGAAACTATCCTTAAGGAATTAAACCCTACATTTTGGAGATGTTTTAAATTTTGAAGTCTCATTTTCATAAAATTAAACAGTTTGTGATTGCGACGTTCCTACATCAAGATACAATTTTTTTTGGTGAAAATCGCGCAAATCTGAGACTATCAACGTGTCAGAATCTAAAGTTAGATTCAAAATAGTATCTGGGATGATTATCAAGTTGTTTGATTTCTAATTTTGGATATGTCCTATATAGAGTCTATTTTCTATAAAATCAAACGGTTCATGATTTTTAGATTCCTACATCAAGATATAAAAGTTTTGATGAAGTTGCATAAATCTGAAATGGTCAACTTGTCAGAATCTAAAGTTAGATTCAAACTAATATCTGGGACGATTCTCAAATTGTTTGATTCTAAATTTTATATATATCCAATATCTCGAAGTCTATTATCCATAAAATCAAGCGATTCATGATTTTGATATTCCTACATTAAGATTTAAAAGTTTTTGCAAAGTCGCGCAAATCTGAAATTGCTAGCGTGGTGCAATATAAAGTTGGTTTTAAAATACTGTCCGGGACAATTCTGAAGGCGCTTTTCTAAAAAAGGTTTTTGTTGCAGGTGTTCGTCTCAAAATTTTAAAGTCATTCGAAGTTTTTAAGGCTTTGGTTCCGAACTTTTAAAAGGTGTATGTCTCGAACTTTTAAAGGCGCTTGTCTTGAATTTAAAGGTGCACGTGGCGAACTTTAAAGAGTCTCACTGCCGACTTTTAAAGATTTCTACCACAAAATTTTATGGATCTTCATCATGAATTTTAAAGTTCTTCACCGCGAACTTTTAAAGGCCTTCACCGTGAACTTTTAGAGATCTTGACCACGAGCTTTTAAGGATCTTTACGCGAACTTTTATGGGTCTTTGCCGTGAATTTTAAAGGTCTTCACGCGAACTTTTAAAGGTCTTCATCGTGAACTTTTAGAGATATTGATCACGAGCTTTTAAGGATATTTACGCGAACTTTTATGGATTTTCGCCGCGAATTTTAAAGGTCTTCACTGCGAACTTTTAAAGGTTTTCACCGTGAACTTTTAGAGATCTTGACCACGAGCTTTTAAGGGCTTTGCCACGAATTTCTAAAGGTCATCATCGCGTGCTTTTAAATATTTTCACCACGAACTTTTAAAGGTATTCATTGTAAACTTTTAAAGATCTTGACCACGAGATTTTAAGGATCTTTGCACGAACTTTTATGGGTCTTTGCAGCAAATTTTAAAGGTATTCGTCGCGAACTTTTAAAGTTCTTCATCACGGACTTTTATGGGTTTCGCCGCAAATTTTTAAGGTCTTCATCGCGAACTTTTAAGGATCTTCGCCACGAATTTTTAAAGTTCTTCATCGCGGACTTTTATGGGCTTCGCCGCAAATTTTTAAGGTCTTCATCGCAAACTTTTAAGGATCATCTCCACGAATTTTTAAAGGTCTTCATCGTAAACTTTTAGGATCTTCGCCACGAATTTTTAAAGGTCTTCATCGCGTGCTTTTAAAGTCTTCATTGTAAACTTTTAAAGGTCTTCGCTATGAACTTTTAAAGATATTGACCTTTTAAGGATCTTTACACGAACTTTTATGGGTCTTCGCCACAAATTTTTAAGGCTTTCATCGCGAACTTTTATGGTTTGCCGCCACAAATTTAAGGGTCTTCATTACGAACTTTTAAAGGTCTTCGTCTCGAAATTTTAAAGTACTTTGTAGTTTGACGAAGTTACTTCTAAAAAGAAAAGAAGAAGGCAACATAGCAAAAAGAATAAAGCACAAAAGAAAAAGAAGAAATTACCTTCGCGTTAATGCTTCCAAATCGTCAAAAGTAAACGCAATGTGGCTTGCAAACGCTGGAATTGATGTTAATAGAATGACGACTATATGGTATTTATAGATTTCAGAAGACGCTATTAAAAAAATAAAGCACCGATGTGGGATCGAGTGTATGAGGAAACTGCTATAATTTTTTTCCGTATAGAATTCGTCTGGTTGGCGACAATGAATCCAAGATGGACTCGAATTGTTGTAAGAAGCGAACCTGATATAAAATTGTCTAATCATGACAATAAGAAACTACTTCCTTTTCCAAAAGGAATCATAGACATAATGCGACAATTATGATTTCATATTGAAATCATAACTTTCAATTGTTTTGTCTTATCCCAATTTAAATTAAATGGTTATTATATTGTTCAAATAATTGACCGGGTGTACACATAACGAAATTGCATGGACAATCTTTTGTGCTCTAAATTGGCCTAAGCCAAATTTGATAGACCGCCAGTACTTCATTACTCGTTTTCGGTTTTACAAGTCTACACCTCAACAAGTCTTGAAGTAGGGGGCATTTGTAGGCATGTAAAATTTATTGAATTTAAATGTAATAAATAATTTGGACTATATTTTAAATATACTAGTCCAAATAAATATTATAGTCTGATATAATTGAATTAATTATATAAGTCAAATATATATGGATTAACTAAATAAGTCTTAAGCCATTTGGCTAGCCCAATTAAAGTGATGAGCCCTCTTTATTAAGCCCAAAATGTCATCCTCCTGGAGGTCCAGTTTGGTGCGATGTGTCAAATGATGTGGCGCGCCAAATCAAACGGAAGAGCCAATAGGATCATGCCATGTGTCAAAATGACAAGACATGCCAAATCACATTAAAATGCCAATGAAATCGTGCCACGTGTGCAAGTGACATGTTCTGGCCAATCAAATGCGGCTTTGTCACACTTCAATTTGATTGGTCAGAAAGAGTTTGTTCTTATCATAACTCTTTTCTCCCACAACTATAAATAGGGGTCTTCATAACCCATAAAAGATACCAGAAGTTATAACAAGAAGCAAGAGGGAACTCGTGGATCAAATGCTGTGAATTTCTCTAAAAGCTACAAGCATTCAAGTGTTCTAAGGATTAAAAGATCAAGACGAAGATTCAAGAACAAGATGCAAGCCCTTGGATTAAAAGTACGTCAAGATCAAGATCAAGCTTCAGGCACTTGGATTAAAATAAAATAGAATTCAAGACTAAGCTCGGAGGCTCTTTTATTTAACGTTAAAAAGAAGAATCAGAGGATTCATATAGATTGTAACACTCATATATTTGAAATAAAATACTACGATTGTTGCGATATTTTTCGGTCTTGATTTTATTTTCTATCCGAATTGGGACATCTTTGTTATTTAACTGTTCTCTTGAACGACTTCCCTTAATTGATTCAACAGTTTCTTAGGAAATTTTATAGGGGCATCACCAACTACATGAACAAAACATAATCAATTCAAATTAATAAATGAATAAACAAATAAATAAATAGACTTGTCCAGATAAACCTGTATTCACGCATGTTACACATAGTAGAACTTTGTAAAAAGAATATGGAAATTGGAACAAGATAGATATTTGTATACGGTGAAATATGATATGACACATGATCGTCTAAAAGGAGGACATGTGGAATCCAAGATGGGGATGGTCGAATACCGAACGTGATCATTTCATCTGCCACCGGAAAGGATAACGTTCATAAAAGTGTATTAAATGCTCTACGCCCGGTAGCATTCACTAGGGAATATTTTGCAGCATTAAGAGCGACGGTCCGTTACAAAGAATTTGACATTTATGTTCACCGTTACATCTTCATCAGCGACACTCATAATTGACATCAAAAGGAGGACACGATCTTACGACCTCCTTCCCTAGACATAATTATAAATAGTGAGCTTATTTATCATTGTAAAGGACACGAATTGTCTGGCTAAACTTATACTATATTCTATACAAAGCTTAATATAATTTTTACTTTCTTACTTTTTGATCTCATCATTATTGTGCCCGGAAATCATGTTTACGAAATTATCATTTCTGCTGTTTCATCTACATTCTAAGGCTAAGTATTGTATATTTTTTCAATTAATTATTGTATTATTTCATGATTAAATTAGTTCACTTATCTAAAAATCACGTATAAATTCTACTGTATTTTTTTATGGGTAAAGAATATTAAAGAAAAGCATCACTTAATTATGCTACTTAGTTAACCAATAAAGAAAAACAGTATGTCAGAGATCAACTTTAGTTTAAATTGTTTTTAGTGTAAGATTTGTCACTTAAATGATGTTACCACCTAGAGGGAAGGTTTATAAATTATTACCCTTTTTCTTTGTTCGAAGATGTAAATACACCAGTTGGGACCTAAAAAAGAAACTGTACATACCTAACCCTACATCAACGGTGTTAGGTTCAATAATGCAAATCGCAGAGGAAACAAAAATCCAGAAAATACCAAAATCTCTTTTCCCTCACTTTTCTCATGTGCCCCATACTCCCACCACACCCCGGCTCCAAACAACGAAAAAAAAATATATGAGTTGTTACAAGGTCAAATTCAAAAATATCCCAATTTTTCTCCCACTATCATCCGAGTAGGATTGTTTAATTGGGAAATAAGTTATTCCAAAATTAATTAGTTCGGGATTAATTATTACGAAATTGGAATTATTGTCCTACCCTCCCTTAGAAATAAAAATATTATTATAATTTCGGATAATCCTGAGATTAGTTATACCGTAATTTCATCTCAATCAAATATGGAATAAATTCATCTCTTATTTAATTACGAGATTAATTATTCCTTATCCGTTGTACCAAACGAGCCTATAAGTTATGTTTTTCGCCTCAAAATGTTAATTTGCTCTCGTTTATGTAGTCAAAATACAAAGATAAAAAATGAAGAAGATTGAAGTATCACCAGTATCATAAATCCCATCAATTAAATCATATTGAGCACTTGAATAGTTAGTGAAGGAGCTCTATTAATTTTACCTTTCTTCCATAGACTAAACTCCATGCATAAATAATATATCACAATAAAAGGCGGTGTTTGATATATATGACGGAAAATGTTTTTCCAAAATGATATCTTTAAATGATTTAAACTTTAATGCTTCGTTGTACGTAGGGTTAGAGCTCCTCGTAGAATCGGGAATGCAGTGCAAAGCCTTAGAAATTCAAAAATAGTCAATTTATAAGTGATTATTCAAAAATAGTCACAGTTTTAAAAGTAATCGAAATTTAGTCATTTTTCATGTAAAGATAAATTTGAACAAAAATACTGTTCAAAATCCAGAAAAATACTGCAATATAATATATTGGAGTTCCAGTATATATACTGGAGGTTGGAGCACTGATAAAATTTTAGTTACCAAAAAAAAAAAAAAATACTCCACCAAATTAAGAGAGAAAAATATCCTCTACACTGTGATCAGAAATTATTTTTCTTTAGGAATATCCAAACTCTTACTTCATACTATCACTTTGTTCAATCAACACTTAAACGCTATTATTAACCATTAATACTAACAAGCTATATGGCATAATCAAAATACTATCTTCGTACTCTATTATATTCCTAACATGATTACCATGTCACATATATTTATGCTCAACCAAACATTAATGGATGATTATTCATACGATTTTTGAGATAAAATGTTCTTTCTTTACTCTTGTAGTATGTACTAGTAGTGAAAAATGAAAAGCACACATGACATGAACCATGAGAAGAAAGTCCAAACTAGCGTAATCAGAAAGTCACAAGTAATGGTCCCTAGTACAAGAGGAAAAACCCACGCGCCTTGAATTTCAGTTACAATTCACATGGTTTATGTGACTATATGTTACCATCCTTCAACTTTTGTATTTTGACAAAGCAAGCCATCAGTCACGTTCGTGTCTATTAAACCTGGATTAGATTCTGCTAACCTTGCCCTCCTTTTCATTTTCCTTTTACTTGTAAGTACTACTCATGCAGCCCCTTTCACTTGACGCAACTGTAATTATAATTAGGGCGGTGCATAGATCGCCTCGGATCAGATCAAATTTAACACATTTCGGATTGAAATATCGGATTTCAAATTCTATAAAATACAACCTGAATCCGATCCGAATTAATATCGAATCGCATTTTAAAGTTTGGATCGGATAAATATTTCGGATTTTCGGATCAGATTATACGTATTATTAAGCCTATTGCTAATCTAATCGGCTACATCTACCTTATTTTGTTTCTTTTGTGTTCAGTGCTAATACAAACATCTCTTTGCTTTTCATTGCTTTTATTAGTATTGCATCTCTAAGAAAATATTTCTCTGGAGGTTCGAGTTGTTATGCCTCTAAGTTGCAAAACTCATACTTGTATTTTCTTTGTAGAAGAGGCAATACAACAAAAAAAATTATGTTTTTGCAATTATGAGGATACTATGGTGCCAATGTAGCTAAATCCAGTAATTGTGAAGGTAATGTAACGATCCGACCGGTCTTTTTAAACTCTAGTGCATCGTTCGGTGATTTGAAGCATTGGCTAGCTTCAATTCATGTATTAAGACTTGTACGCATAGACGGAATCGAATTTCAGGAGGTTCAGAGTTGATTCGGATGAAAAATTCTCATTTCGGAAGCATTAAGTTGGGAGAGTTAACTAAGGTTTGACTCTTGAGTAGACGATCTCGGAATCGGGATTTGAAATTTCCAATAGGTTCGTATGATGATTCTGGAAAGTTGGCATTTTGAACGTTTTAGAATTTTCTAAGTTTTGGTTGGGGGGACTTTGGTGTTATCGATGTTTATTTGTGATAGTAGCCTATATTATGCGTTGTAGATGTTATTTATGCTCTAAGTTAACCATACTTTATTATTTTTTTAAGTGATAAATGATAACAAAATGCTCTAATTGTGGTTTTTATGCTTTGCAGGAACTACTCCGAGGTAGGAGGGTGATATAGAGTGTTTTGGGGTCGAATATGTAGATAAAAGACCAATCGAGAAGCGCCCGGATGAAAACGAGCAAGAAAAGAACGAAGAGAAACTGGGGAAAATTCCACCGTGACCGCGACCACGGTCGAGCCGCGGCTGAAACGCGGTGGAAAAAGACGCAAAACAGAAATGTTTAAAACGACCGCGGTCGATCTGGAGAAGGCCAAGAGAGTCTAGGGGCTAAAATGTTAAACGTGGGCAACTTATCCTAACCCTATATAAACTTAACAAACTCGCCCAAGTAAAGGTTAAGCTTATTTTTAGACTCAATTGGAGGCAAGAACAAGTGTGAGAAGATCAAGGCACCATTAGAGTTTTTCATTCTTCTTCCTTTTATCATTATTTTGTGAATCATGAATTATTTTATGGCTTTATTTAGTTTTATCATGAATAGCTAAACATTTAGTCTAAGATTTTGATGGAGCCTATTGAAGGATGAAATTCTTGCTCCGTTAATATAGATTTTCCAAGTTTAATCTCTATTTGTTCAACTACGTTCTTGTTGTAGTTAATTGAAAGGATCCTCAATTGGATGTGCCTATTTAGTACATATTACTCGGGAGAGAGTGCATATTTAGGTAGTTGTTGAAAAACATCACTCCCGATGTATGTGAAGAATCAATAACCAAGGGTTTAAAAGTGGGATTAGGGATAACGAAACCTTGGGTGCGATCTAAGTGAGCTGTGATAAAAGCCAGCTAGCGTAACTCGTGAGAGTATGTCTAGTAAATTGTCGTAATTACTCAGGAGAGATTTACGGTAGTAAGAGTGCTCATGAGCGATAGAGACGATTAGGCAAATTTATAAGAAACATAGTAGGAAGGGATTCCATCATTAGGGAAAATCATAACCTTAGATCATTCTCATTATTGTTTACAACCCATTTTTAGTTAGCTCTAGTTAATAGACTTTCATTAAGTAGTAGTTCGTAGAAAAATAACCAATTTTTATCTAAAATATCTTGGAAGTTGATTACATGGAATTGAGTGAGTTTGATACTTGTAATTGGTAGGTTAATTTTCTGTGGGATTCGACTCTGGGCTTAATACCTGAAATATATTGACAACGACCGCTTAGTACTTTTTATAAGGCATAGTTGGGCGTGATCAAATTTTAGCTCCGTTACCGGGGAATTAACGGTGTTATCAATTATAGTTGAAAGAAGTGCAAAAATTCTTAATGTAGTCAATTTTCTTCACTTTCAATCAATACACTAAAATTTTAACGTTTGCATACTTGGTTGTTACAGGTCCATGCCTAGAAACTCATCGAGAGCTGGTGAAGTGTTTGAAGTATTATCATATCCCAAGAAAGTTTTCACGGCCTTGAATCGGGCCAACCGGAAAAGCAAACAACAAAACTCAATTGAACAACTTGAACCAGACATGGCAGAGCTGGTGAATAACAAAAATAATGGGGATAACGTGGAGGACCCAAATGCGCAGGAAGTGGAGCCTCTTGTGCCAGAGGCTGATTTATATGATTGGGCACAACCCACAACAGACAACTTGGCCACAACGATTGTAGTCCTGCAGATACAGGAAGATTCATTCCAAATCACAAACAATATGCTGCTTTTGTTTCAAAACAAAGGACTATTCTCGGGGTCATACATTGAAGATCCCCAACAGCACTTGAAGAATTTCCTGTCAATCTGCCAAACACAAAGACAGCACAACGTGACTTCGGAAGCAATAAAGTTGTTGTTGTTTCCATTCTCTGTGATAGGAGCAGCCCAGACTTGGTTAAATTCACTCCCCATCAATTCCACCACTACTTGGGAGGAGTTGGTCAAGCAATTTGTGAACAAATTTCATCCACCCAACAAGACTGCTCAACAAATTGATGAGATCTTGAGCTTCAGACAGAAACCAACAGAAACATTGCAAGAGACGTGGGAAAGATTTAAAGGGCTGTTGGTTGCATGTCCACACCATAGTATTCTTGAGCAGATGTTGGGGCAGATATTTTACATGGGTCTGGTAGATAGTGTGAAAGCTAATATTGATGCTTCAGTTGGTGGAGCATTCCTGAGTAAAATGTTCAGAGAGAGAAAGATCTTGCTCGACAAAATGGCCCAGAACTCAGGATGGTCAAACAGAAACGAGCCCATCACTCATGTGGTCCACTTAGTGGCATTAGATCCAGCTAACTCTCTTGCTGAAAATATGGCCACAATAATGACACAAATTAGCATCCTCACCAAAAATGTGGAAGAGTCAGGTCAGAAACAGTAGGTGCACATAGTTGATACAACCAATGGAGGCTTATGTACATCTTGTATTAGTCAGCCATTTGGTAGCCAGTGGAGCACTGAGGGGGATCACCAACACTATCCTGAGAACATGAATTATGTGTCCAACTATGGGGGTCAGAGACCAGGTGGTCAGAATTGGGGGCAGCAGAATCAACAATACAGGCCAGCCCCGCAGCAGCATAATAACGGTAACATGGCGATCATGCGACCACAGGGTAATATGGCGCCTTACCAAAGGCCACAGGGCTATAACAACCAGAATCAGCAACAGGGGTATCATCCACCTCAACAACAACATAATGGGAGACAGGAAGACGAGTTCGCTAGGATCCAGGCAATGATGCAGCAGGTGATTGGGTCTAATGCAAAAATAAGTGAAAGAGTAGATTCACACGAGTCAGCTATCAAGAATATTGAGGTCCAAATGGGTCATATTTCGATGTCACTGAATAATCGTCCTCATGGGATGTTCCCTGCAGACACTCAGGTAAATCCAAAAGACCATGGCCCGAAGAAGCTGATGGCAGTGAGTCTACGTAATGGTAGAGACTTGGACTTGGAGCAAGAGAGGGCTCGAGAAATAAGACCTGCTGAGACACTTGTGCCAGTGCCCATTGAGCTAGATGACTCAGCAGGATTGACTGAGGTGACAGTGCAGACTGCACAAAAAGATGCCAATAAACAGAATGAAGCTGAGAAAGAAGATGCGACAGCACAGGAACCGATAGTGGAGGTAGTTCCTGAAAGAGAGAAGGCCCAAATCACAGGGAAGAAGAGACCTCCAGCACCATTCCTACAAAGACTGGCCAAATATAAAAAAGATGAGCAATTCACGAAGTTCTTGGAAAAGCTGAAACAAATTCAGGTAAATATTCCATTGATTGATGCTTTAACGGAGATGCTTGGTTATGCAAAAATGATGAAGGACTTGATGTCCTGCAAGTTCGACTTCCAAGACTTGGCCACAGTGACTCTAACTCAGACCTGCAGTGCTGTTGTAACAAGACCCATTGCTGAAAAGTTATCTGACCTAGGGCGTTTCACAATTCCCTGCACCATAGGTAACTTTGCTTTTGCCAAGGCACTATGTGATTTGGGGGAAAGCATAAATCTTATGCCCTTGGCTATCTATAAAAGGCTGGGGATTGGAAGAGCTAGACCCACGTCTATGTTTTTGCAGCTGGCCGACAGGACTGTAAAGAGGCCCTCATGTATTCTTGATGACGTGTTGGTGCAGGTAGGGAAATTTGTGTTCCCTGCAGATTTTGTAATTCTGGATTGTCGGGTGGATGAAGAAATTTCCATAATTTTGGGAAGGCCATTCTTGGCCACGGGGCGAGCTCTAATTGACTGCGAAACTGGAGAGCTCAAGATGAGGTTAAATGATAAGGAGATAACATTCAACGTGCATAAACTATGAGGCGACCAAGTGAATTCACCAATTGTTCTTTAATTGATGTCGTGGATGTAATCATGGAAGAGAATGATGAGACCTTGAACATTGAGGATCCTCTAGCTGCATGTCTTATTAATTTAGATGAGGTGAATGGTGAAGAATTGGCGAAATGGGTGCTTGCTCTTGAGGGCAAAGGTTTTTGGAAGAGACCACTCGAATTCAAGCCCCTGCACCTAGAGAAAAAGGAAACTCCTCCAGCCAGGCCATCCATAGAAGAACCACCAAAGCTGGAGTTGAAGCCACTACCCGCCCATCTCAAGTATGCATTCTTAGGACCTAACTCCACATTACCTGTTATTATCTCATCTAGTTTGTTAGATGTGCAGGCATAAAAACTTTTGCAGGTACTGACAGAGTGCAAGACTGCTATTGGGTGGACCATGGCAGATATTAAGGGGATCAGCCTGACATTTTGTATGCATAAAATTCTGCTGGAAGATAGGCACAAACGTTCCAGAAAACACCAAAGAAGGATGAACCCCAATATGAAGGAAGTGGTGAAGAAATAAATCATTAAGTGGTTAGATGCGGGAATCATCTTCCCTATCTCTGACAGCAACTGGGTTAGCCCAGTGCAATGTGTTCCCAAGAAGGGTGGAATGATGGTGGTGAAAAATGGAAAGAATGAACTGATCTCTACACGAACCGTCACATGCTGGACAATTTGTATGGATTACAGGAAACTCAACTTAGCCACCCAGAAAGACCACTTCTCACTTCCCTTCATTGATCAGATGCTTGACAGACTGGCAGGGAGGTCCCACTTCTGTTTTCTGGATGGATACTCAGGGCACAATCAGATCTCCATTGCACCAGAGGATAGAGAGAATACCTCATTCACATGCCCTTATGGGATTTTCTCCTTTTGGAGGATGCCCTTTGGCCTATGCAACGCACTGACCACATTCCAAAGGTGCATGATGGCCATATTCACAGACATGGTAGAAGACATAATGGAGGTGTTCATGGATGATTTCTCAGTAGTGGGAAATTCATTCGATGAGTGCCAAAAGGTGCATCGAGACTAACCTGGTACTTTATTGGGAAAAGTGTCATTTCATGGTACAAGAAGGTATAGTCTTGGGACACTTGGTATCAAGCAAGGGCATTGAGGTGGATCATGTGAAAGTTGATGTGATAGCAAAGCTTCCACCACCCACATCCGTCAAAGCAATCAGGAGCTTTCTCGGGCATGCCGTGTTCTACCAGAGATTCATAAAAGACGTCTCAAAAATCGCTAACTCTCTGTGTAAGTTTTTAGAAAAAGATCACCTTTCGTGTTTTCTGATGATTGTAGGGTAGCATTCGAAGAATTGAAGAAAAGACTTGTCACATCACCTATTACTGTTGCCCCCGACTAGGAGCAACTATTCGAGCTAATGTGTGATGCAAGTGACTATGTAGTGGGAGCAGTGCTAGGACAACGAAAAGACAAGATAATGCACACAATTTACTACGCAAGTAGAACGTTCAGTGGAGGCCAGCTGAACTACACTGTGAATGAAAAAGAGATGCTTGTTGTAGTGTTCACGTTTGACAAGTTCAGATCGTACCTGATTGGCTCAAAGGTAATTGTATATATTGATCATGCTGCTCTTAGGTATCGAATCAAAAAGAAAGAGTCCAAACCGTGCCTGGTTCGTTGGGTGTTTCTGCTGCAAGAGTTCGACTCAGAAATTCATGACCGTAAGGGTACGGAAAATTAAGTCGCTGATCACTTATCGCGACTGGAAGGAGCTGACAAATCAATTGAGGTAGAGGATATTCTGAAAACCTTTCTAGATGAGCAGCTACTCGCCACAAGCCTTGAGGAAATGCCATGGTATGCAGACATTGCAAATTACCTGGCAAGCGGTATAGTTCCCTATGACATTTCCTCTGTGCAAAAGAAAAAGTTTTACCATGATTGCCGCATGTATTACTGGGATGAACCTTATCTGTTTCAGATTTGCATTGACAATATGATCCGGAGGTGTGTCACCGAGATAGATCAATCTTCTGTTTTGCAGGCATGTCACGCAGCGGCATATGGCAGACATTTTGGAGGAGTCAGGACGGCCGCGAAAGTTCTAGAAGCAGGTTTCTACTGGCCAATTGTGTTTAAGGATGCACATCTATGGGTAAAGGGCTGTGATGAATGCCAACTAACCGGTAACATTTCCCGTCACCATGAGATGCCTATGAACCCTATTCAGGAAGTTGAAGTGTTCGATGTTTGGGGAATAGACTCATGGGCCCCTTCGTCAGTTCCTATGGCAATAAGTACATACTTGTTGATGTAGTTTATGTGTCCAAATGGGTGGAAGCTACAAAACTTCCCACCAATGATGCAAGGGTGGTGATTGGGTTTTTGAAGAAGAATATATTCACCCGTTTCGGCACCCCGAGGGCCATAATCAGTGATGGAGGCACTCATTTCTGCAATAGAGCCTTCGAGAAATTGCTGGAGAGGTACGATGTACGCCACAAGGTGGCAATTCCATACCATCCTCAGATCAGTGGTCAGGTTGAAGTGTCAAATAGAGAGATAAAGAGTGTGTTGACCAAAACTGTGAATGCCATAAGAACAGATTGGGCGAAAAAGTTAGATGACGCACTCTGGGTCTATAGAACTGCTTTCAAAACACCAATTGGCATGTCGCCATACAAGTTGGAATTTGGAAAGTCATGTCAATTGCCATTGGAGTTAGAACATAAAACTTGGTGGGCGCTGAGACAATTGAATCTAGACATGGAAGCTGCGGGGACGAATAGAGTCACAGAATTGCATGAGCTGGATGAGTTCCGATATCTTGCTTTTGAGAGCACCAGGTTATACAAAGAAAGAATAAAGAGGTTGCATGACAAGATCATTCTTGAGAGAAATTTCAAACCCGGAGATATGTTGTTGCTTTACAATTCAAGATTAAGGCTATTTTCGGGTAAACTCAAGTCACGATAGTCTGGACCATTTCGTGGGGTTGAAGTGCTCCCTTCAGGTGCTATAGAGATTGCTTCAGAGAAAGACTCTCCCACATTTAGAGTCAACGGGCACAGACTGAAACCATATGTGGGCATGGATGAAGTCAAGGAAGTATCAGTCATCCATTTGACTGATCCCTAGAGGTTGAGCGAACCTTAAATGCGCTCATCTGCATCGTGCCGCGACATTAAATCAAGCGCTTCGTGGGAGGAAACCCATGTTTTCTTTTGTTTCTCTTTTTGTTTTGTTGTTTTACTTGATGTGTATGATACTAAGCCATTTATTAGTGTACAGGTCAAGATTGGTGCATATCGGGAGAATTCGGGGTCAAGAACCAACTCCGGAAAGGTGAAAAATGAGAAAAACAAAATAATAATAATAATAATAATAATAATAATAATAATAATAATAATAATAATAATAATAATAATAATAATTTTTCCGAAACCCGTGACCACGACCGCGGTGGGACCGCGGCCTGGGCATGGCAGATGATGAACATTCTATTTTTGGGTCACCGCGGCTGCGGTCGGGACGCAGACCGGGCACGGTTCTCTTTTCTTTTTCACCGTGGACCGGGCGCGATGAAATGCTGTGCTTCTGCCCGTCGCCAGGTAAGTTGTAATAAAAAAAAATTATTTTCTCTTTTCTTTTTCTCTTCTTAACCAATTAAAACTAAACCTACCCACTTCCCCAAACCCTTCTTACTCTTACCCTAACAACACAACTCCTCTCTTCCTCCCCTCTCTCACTTCCGTTTCCCCTCATCACCCATCTCCCTTCCACTCCAAATTTCTCCCTTCCTCCCATCTCTCAACTCTACAAGTCTCAGGTATGTCATGGTTCTTTCTCTTTTCTTTTTTCTTTCTCTTTTGCAATTGTAATTATAGAAGTGTTGTAGTATTTGGAGTAAAATTTTTGGTTTCTTTTCTTCTTTTTAGTTGGTAATGTGTAGAATATGGTAGAAAAGAGCATTATTTTGTTGTGTTGAAGTTGATTGTGGTAGGGTGGAGTGTGTGTAGTGATTGTGGTTGATTTGGGGGAGGGTTTGTACTTCCATGGGCTAATTGTATGAAATCATAGTTCCATGCACACTAGGTGCTTGTGAAATTGCCTGGTTTAGCTGTAATTGTTAATGTGACCATAGTGGTGGTGAAGTCTGAGTAACCACCCGGGGTTCACACAACCCAAACCCTCACTAATTGCAGCCCTTGTTTTGTCAGGTAAAATGCATCAATCAAGGAAGAGATGTACCACGGGTTCCTCCGCTAGTGGGCCAGGAGGTTCATCCAGAGCTCGAGCTCAGGCTAGTTCGAATCAGTTTGACAGCACCTGGTTTGTCTCCAAATCCGCTCAAGATAGGTTTAATGCAAAGACATCCAAGAAGCCGGTGCCTGAAGTACATATTGACAGAAATGCCTTGCAAGTTGAATGCCCAATTATCTACGAAGAATTGAGGAGACGTCAGCTGGACATCTTCTTTGTTGAGCCAGAAGAGGGAAATGTAATGTTGATCCAGGAATTCTATGCTAATTGCTCGGACCATGTTGATAGGGTTGTCACGGTATGGAACACCCCAGTGAATGCGTCTCTTGAGGCCATCCGTCGAGTGTACAAGTTGCCGGTCTTCACTGGAGAGACAGACTATTACTAAGATTATCAGAGGCCGCCTGTCACGTGGAACCTAATTGTTCAAACAATCTGTGTGGATGGTTGGGATCTAATATGGATAAAGCCGAGAATGACCCTGAACTCTCAATCTCTCACTTGGGAAGCTAAATGTTGTCTCACGATTATCAACAGCCGTTTGCTGCCATCCAACAATACTACAAATGTTAATGCGCCAAGAGAAGCGGCGATTTGGTGTTTTGTAAACCACCAAGATTTTGACGTGGCCCGGCTCATTCAGGATGAAATGTTCATTCGCTCCACGGAGACAAGCAAAAGGTTCTACTTTCCTTCCCTGGTCACCAGGCTGTGTCGTGTTTCACGAGTTCCTGAAAATCCCATAGTATATGGGAAGTTGCCATTAAAAGTCCCATTCAGGGCTAGCAAAATCACAGTTGGAAAAGAGAAGGCTGGGGCGGATGAAGATGATGATGATGAGGAGGAGGAGGCTATGCATGCCTCCGCCCCACCAGTGCAAGTTGTTGATGAGGCGGGCTCATCTCAAGCCTGCCGTAGTACTCGGATGATAGCCTTGGAGTATGATATGGCGGGCTTACGCATGATGAGGAGGAGAAGGCTATGCATGCCTCCGCCCCACCAGTGCAAGTTGTTGATGAGGCGGGCTCATCTCAAGCCTGCCGTAGTACTCGGATGATAGCCTTGGAGTATGATATGGCGGGCTTACGCACTTCGATCAATGACCTGGGTGATCGAGTTGAAACTTTGGCTACTCAAAGTTCTAGGTCAAAAAATAAAATCATGGGCTGGCTAAGAGCGCTAGGATGAACATGTCACCTCGATCCTGGCACCGCCTCCGATCAGGACTGAGCACCAGGGAAGACCCTTTACCTTACTTTGATTTAATTTATTTGACATGGGGACATGCCAAATCTTTAAGTGTGGGATGGGGGATGGTTGTTGTTGTTGTTGTACACTTGTATAGATTGTTTAGTATTTTGGTTTGCTGTTAATTAACTTCGACTTGGCCTGAAGACGGACACCTCTCGACGGGTCTCTTGAGGGACTTAAGTCGAACAAAATAATAATAATAA